>SWBT01000541.1:0-33708 GCA_005298045.1 Pleurotus ostreatoroseus | reverse complement strand
TTGACCCTTAGAAAATATTGACTATGCGACTTCTCGAGTGCGGTACTGTGGTGTGAGCGGAAACCCTGGGGCCTGAGGCCTGAGATTTGCATGTGCATACTAGCATGGCTGAAAAACTACTTGGTAGCGGGTCCTGCTGCGTGCAGCGCTAAGGTGTTATAAAAGCAACAAGAGGATGTGTATCATTGCAGTAAGCAGCGACGAAATAGTACGTAAAACGGTGAGTACAGTCTAATAGTAATGCGAATCAATCCAGGTACATAGCGAAAACAATGTGTCGATGTAGCACGAATAGTAATGTGAAACTTAAACCTATCTAAAGAATTAAGACGCCTCTTGTAAATCCTGTACAGCATACTATGCCGGCGACTTGACGTCCTTCTCGCCCTCGCCGCTGCGGGCAGGTGTCTCGGTCATCGTGTCGAGCGACTTCGTCTCCGGCTCGTAGTGCTTGCGATTCCATGTGTCACCGCGCCCGAGGAGGAGGCCCGGGTGGAAGAAGTTGAGGGTGAAGCTGGCGAGCACGATCATAGCGCCGTCGAGCACGTCTGAGATTGGGAGCATGAGCGCATGAGTCGTTTAGACGGTAAGGTCTCGACTTACTGAAGTATACTTGTGTTGAGATGACACGGCCCGTCCATCCGTCTGCAAGCTCGATGGTACGGTACACAGACCTAACCGAATCGTCAGTACACTTATGCTCGAACGCTTCGCGGTCCGACACGCACCGAATGAACAGTGTTATACTGCTGAAACCAAGACCAACTAGCATGAGCTTGACTTTCCTATCCAGATACCGCGGTGCGTCTGACGTCGCGCCCGTCACTTTGCGAACTGGCCGATTCGTCAGGAAGCGGAGAACGAATTCGGACGCGAGAGCGACATAGATGCTGATGGACGCTATAAGAAAGACGTCAGGGATGATACCGATGGACCCAATGATCAGACGTACCGAGCTGGAAGGCGATACCGCCAAGCATAATGTTTCCTCCCTGTACATGGTAACAATGAGAGATATTACATACGAATGACGGAAAGTACGCCTTACATGAGCCGGGTCTCTGTTCTCATGAACGGCATTGGAAGCAGAAGCACCTCCGACCGCCTGAACTATGAGTGCAATAATATCCTATACCAATGGGATGAGTCTCCTACAGCCATAGCGGACGAATCCATGGACGTACGCATGAGCAGAATACGATCGTGTCTATATGACGGCGTGAGTTTTCCCAGGCACACATAGAAGAGAAATACACGTACACCACATGGCACTCAATCTGCTGTATTGTGGCCCTAGGCGCTTGATGAGCTCTCCTAGTATTACGAAGTTGGCAGCGACTAGAGGCGTCGGTGCAATAATAGTGGTTACAATCCTTGAAAACACCCATATTAGCTGCAAATTCAAGCATCCGAACCGAGGCCGCCACACTTACTGCATGAGGTAGGGGTTCAGGAGCGAGGGGTTTTTGCTCGACCATAGTCGGGCAGCCCAGCCTATGATTTCTGCGATGTCAGCGAGAACGGCGGTCGGGAAGAGGAACCACAGGCGGGCCCATGCGGCTTGTACGATGTGTAGCACTTGCGGAAAAGGAAAGAGGCGCATCAGTCGGGATCCGGGAGCAGGGGACGAGGTACTCACAACCACTGAGCGAGTAAAGCGCGACAAACAGGGCACATATCCATAATGTGGGCACGTAGCCGTACGGCGACCCCTTGAAGTGTCCGGAGCTGTCCACACCAGCTATACAGTTTATGTCAGTTGCATCGGGTCAGGGGGGCGGGGGTGTGGCGTACTCGGATCGGTGTCCGTAACGTTCGACGGAGACGACATGATGCAGCGAAGGGTATCAAGTAGGAAAACGAAGCTTAAGAGAGCGACGAGAAGAGCGAGACGAAAAGCACATCGCCGCCTCGAACGGGCGGCATCACATATATATCCCGGGCCACTCAGCTCGGATTGACGTGTTGATGCGTGCGTGCGTTTTGTGGCGAAAGAGCAGGGCGACCGGGTTGACCTAATCAGAATTGTGCAATGTACCGCGGCGGAGATCGACAGAAAACATAGAGGTTCTGGAATTTCCTGGAGTGCGCGCTTGCGAGGGAGCACCTTGATTGGGAAGGCGTAGTATTTTGGCCCCCAGAGCGGTCGGTGAGCGGGTCCGTTCGTTGTGTAGTGGGGAGGTGTGCAGCGTGGTGCGGCTTTTCTTGGACGACGGGTCCTTTCTCTGGGTGAGAATCTGCAGGGGTTATATTGAAGCTCTTCTCGATACGATTCTCAAAGAGAAATCCTCGACGTCTACTGCCGGCCGTTTGTAGGCCATACGGATGAAAATGGCCGACATGAGCCACGGCCGCAAACAGCGGTTCCCCATCCGGCTCCGTCGACCCCACTGCCCAGCACGTCGATCGCACCAGGTCCCTGCACAGCTGTATCCATCCAGCAGGGTCAGTGTCTACGCCGGGTCCACAGACGACAGGACAGGGACGGCATACCCAAACCGTCCAGGGCCAGATGCCGTCCACCAGTGCCCGACGCGGGCCGCATCAGAACGCGCCGTGCCCGACGTGCCCGCGCCGACGCACCCGCGCCGCGTGGGCTCGAGGACGCAGGCACGCCGCACAGACGTCTATCAGCGCTGCGATCAACTGATTCTGATGCATATGACATTGTGTGTGTAAGTTGGCCCAGTTCGTCGGCCGTCTTTGGCTCGGCGGTTCCCGTGTACAGTAACAGAGGTCGGCTGGCTCGAGAACGAAGGGACGAGAGGGGGACGGCTGCGGGCCAAATCTACTTGGTTAGATCAGTGAGGTGCAGTGGCTGGGAATTCTGTAGGATCTTTTGTCAGAATTCAATATCGCTAGGTGCGCAGCTCGGGACTTGCAAAGCTGTATTTTACACGCATCGTACACGGACTTTATAGGGGTCACCTGGGCGCGAGGTGAAAGGATAAATCGGGCCTGACCTACTCACAATTGTACAAGAGGTGGGACACGAGCTTTACTTATCCCTGTGGTATCTGGATCGGAGCTAATACACCCTGGTACAGCATTAGTGCACGGCAAAGCTGCGCTTTGCACGCCTCGTATGCGGATTTTGTGTATGGGGTGGAAATGACTTCGGGCCTGACTCACTGGCAATCGCTTAGAACAGATTAACACCCCCCAGGCGCACTACTCGGGCACAGCAAGGCTGTATTTTGCACACCTCTTATGCAGGTTCTATGCACATTGATTCATTCAGTATGTCCGAGCATTCAAACATGAGCCTAAGGAAAGCATGGACATAGCAGTACCAACAAAGCGCGGCCGTTCACGGAACCCCAAGCCCCAAAGAAAACGAACTTCACCAATTCAATTCATTCAGGCCGACGAGGGCGTCCCCCGCCCCCGCCCCCGCCCCCGCCCCCGCCCCCGCTCACGCCGCCCACTTCTTCCACTCGCTGCCCTCGGGCGGCTTGACCTCCACCGGCGCCTTCTTGACCTCGTCCCAGTTCGTGCTGAGCGTCGTGCCGCCGCTCTCGGTGTAGCTCTTGAGCATCGCGCGGCGCGTGTCGTCGTCCGCGTCGGCGAAGAGCTTCTGGAAGAACTCGTTCACGGTCGCGTCGCCGCCGACGTTCGGGTCCTCGTCGCTCGTGAGCGGCTTCTCGTCCTCGAGGATCTGCGAGGTGATCCCGTCCCAGTTCTTGCGCGCGGCTTTGGGCTGCGGCGGCGCCGGCGGGAGCGGGGTCGTGCTCGTGGAGGCGAAGTTCGCCAGAGCTGGGGAGGAGGTGCGTGTGTGGGTAAGAGAGATAAGACGGGGATGTATCGGGATTAAAGCCACTTACGGTCAGGGCTGTCGCCGACAAGCTGGCCCCATCGTCCTTGGACGAGTTTTACGAGGAAGACCTCGATCTTGACAGAGCGGACGTCATACGTGGACTTTGAGGCGTCGATTTGGCCTTTCAGTGGCTCCAAAACAAGGACCTTGTCGCCGTGCTTGTACGTGAACTACCCGCCACACCGTGAGACCGGACGACACATCGATGAACAGACTGCACTCACGCTGCGCGGCTTGAACACGATCTCCACCTTGGACGCATCGACGCCCTTATCGAAGATTTCGAGGGTCACCTTCTCGTCGTTCTCATAAAACGCGTGTCTGCGTTTTTCCAGCGTCAGACCAATGAAAACACCCAAAGCGCGTCCAAAATGGGTCGACTTGCTCACCTCGGCGTCGTCATCGCGGAAGACGTGCAGCAGTTCGCTAGTTAGGTGGTATGTGGCACAAAGCAGGGGATCGCTGCGGTGCACGGCCCACGCGCGGGTACTTGTACACGGATGAGAGCGAGAGGCAGTGGCATGGCGGTAGGGGTTCGAAGAGAAGGTCGATGGCTCGGAATCTTCTAGATGGGTCGCACGTGGGCGGGCGCCTCCGCCCTCTCTGTCCCTGCCCGCTGCCAGCTGAGTGCCACGCGAGCGGAGTGCGGGGTCGCGCCGGGGAAGATTCAGCGGGCGACGACGTCATGCCCTCCGCGTCCGGGCGTGCAGCGCAGACGGCGATTGGCGAGCGTGCGTTTGAGCCTGAGCTGCACCGCGGGACCTCGTCTGCTCCAAGATAGCCTATCCTGCTGAAGCACTTGCATCGATTCAGATCGCATATATATCCGACGTCCTCGACGCGCTCGCATACATTCTCTTCGACTTCGTTCGTCTGCCATGTCTACTCAGGAGCTGCCGAAAGCATCGCTGTACTACTATAAGAACTCTGTCTGGTCCTCTGCGCGTAAGTGCCGTGCTGTCGACGCTTGTGATGTGGACGCGATGCTGACTCGTCTGTGCAGCCCTCCTCGCCCTGTAGGTACCCTTCATATGATCGCGCTGGCATCGCCGTCTCACCCGACCGCATACAGGGAGGAGAAGGGCTACGGCCCCGACGAAGTGAACCTCAAGGAGGTCGATCTCTGTCCGTGTCTCGCCTCGCACCCTGGTTTGCCTCTGCTGACAGACTGATTCCCCACCAGCGAAGGGCGAGAACTACCTTACGTCGTACTTGCGCATCAACAACAACGGTACGCCCTGTCTCCGTCTCCGTCCTCACTAGACCCGCCGTCCGATGCTCAAGGACGCGCACAGGTACTGTGCCGACGCTCGTCGTGCCCCTCTCGACGACGCTCGATCCCGAGATCGAGAGCAGGTACAAGGCGATCAAGGACACCAAGGTGCGCACTCCCCATGTCGGAAACAGTGCCAGACACTGATCGATGTCTCTACCGCCGCCGCCGCCGCCATCGCCAGGCCATCGTCGAGCTCCTCGACAAGTCGCGCTCGCCGCAGTCGCACACGCACACGACGTCCACCGCGCCCGCGCCCGCGCTCGCGCCGGCCACGATCGCGTTCGCCACCGCGTCGAACAAGGTGCTCGAGCTCCTCCACTCGGAGGCGGCGGACCCGAACCAGCTGATGTACTTCGGCGCGCGCGACGACGCGGAGCTCAAGGCGGTGGCGCCGCAGCTGCTGCCCGTCCTGACGGCGAAGCACGACGCGCTGGAGCGCCTGATCAAGGGGAACGACGCGTCGGAGGTGAAGGTGTCGGACAAGACGGTGCAGTTTTGGGAGACGAAGTGGTTTGCGGCGAAGGCGGTGCTGGATGTGATGCGCGAGTGCGAGAAGGACGAGGAGGCGCTGGCGGCGGGGAGCAGCGCGAAGCGCGACGAGTACTTCAAGGCGGCAAGGACGGCGTGGATGGGCGTGCGGGAAGTCTTTATGGAGCTGCACAAGGAGATCATCGGCCCCTACGTGCTCGGTACGTGTCTTCGTCTTCCCGCCCTGCTGCTGCATTGTCCCACTCACGCGTCACGACCACAGGCGACCAGCTGTCGATCGCCGACTTGCACCTGGCTGCATGGCTCACGCGCATCGCGCACCTCTCCGGCGCGACGGCCGCAGACGACGGGAACACGGTCGTGACGAAGATCGAGGCGCACGTCGGGAGCGGGTTCAGTCTGCCCAAAGACTTCAGTGTGGCGGAGGCGCGCCGCCGCGCCGGGCTGCCCGCGCTGAACATCGCGCCGACGGAGCGCCAGTCGCGCTTTGCGGCGTTCTGGGACGCGGTGAAGGAGCGCGCGAGCTGGAAGAAGGTGTACGCAGACGGGCTGCACTGAGGGCCCTACTAGGTTCGTCGGGTGCCGCGGCTGTGCGCAGTGCAGAGCAGCTGACCGGCTGATGATGGGACATCGATATGTTAGTGGCGACGATGGGCGCGATGGTTTGGACTGTATTGGATGATTCAGATATCGGATGGCAGCCGTATTGATTGCGTGCGTCTAAAGCCAATATACCTGGTTCGAACGTTCTTACAGCGTGTGTGCTGGTCGAGGGACATGTCTTGGCGTGTTCGCAGTCGCAAAGCGCGTCGAGAGCTCAGTTTTTAGGAAAACGCACGGGTACACGGTTCATAGAGGCGCACAGGTACATGCTTTCTACTGGACGTGGGTGCCTGTGGGATGAGTGACATGACGCGCTCCGTACAGCACGGTGCATCCTACTGTCTGAGCAGCGTCGCTCATGCCCTACGCTCACATTCTCTGCTCGTCCTCGCCAGTCTTCTGGGTTCGCGCGGCGCCCGTGATAGACACACAGCGCGTACGCGCCGCCGAGGAGACTGCGCTTGGGCTGCGCGGGCTGTGCACGGTGTGCAGCGTGCGGGCCGTGGCCGGGATGTGCGCGCCTAGACTCGGGCGCCATGCCGGATTCAGCTTATGTGGCGGCGCCCGACGCGAGCGCCCGCGGGTGGTTGCCTGAATTTTTTGCAAGTGAACCAGTGGCGACCGGCGGGTCGCGAGGGTGCGTCGGCTGGCAGTGACTATGACCATGAGAGAGAGAGACGCAATGGAGAGGCGTGCATTCGCGATGGAGGCGGCGGTGGCGGGGCGTGCATGTGCGCTGTGCGGGGTGAGATGACCGTTGTTGGACGCGGTGATGGCGTGAACGGATGAGCCTAGCCGAGCGTCGAGAACTGCGCTCGGTGTTGCAGGCGTCGCAGGGCTGGTGAATTTGCGCGTATACAGAGGGTCGATGCACGAGTAGACCGCAGCGGCAGCGTGCACACCATGGAAAGAAAAATGGGGTGTGCAGAAGGATCGCGGTGGAGGAGGTCGTCTGTGATGCGAACTGGGTCGCCCACCGCTCGGTCGCTCACAGCCTCCATCAGCTCTTTCTTAACTCTATTCACCACCGTTCGCTCCCTCTTCCTCTTCCTCCCGCAGTCCTTTCCCAGCCTTGCTCTGTACTTTACCTCGCTGTTTCTTTCGCTGCGCCGTGACTAGCCCGCCCGCTCGCCCGGCCCAGCAGCATCTCCCTCGCCGTCCAGCCAGGCCATGCCCTTCGACCCCGACGACTACAAACCCGTGCCAGACATCCAGGTCGACGATGACCCCGACGGCTTCAACAACGGCCTCGCCAGCCGCACGCCCTTCTTCGCGTCCTCCTCGTCCTCCTCCACCGAGCTGAACTCCCTCCGCACCGAGCGCCCGTCCGCCCGCCCGCTGCTCTATCCAACTGCCGTCAATCATTCCCTCCCCTCCGTCTGCTCGACCGCCTCCGCGACCCCCGTGCCCTCGCGCACCGGCTCCCCGCTCTATGCCCAGGACGACTGTGCGTCCTCGTGCTCCTCCGACAGCGAGGACAGCGAGCTCGAGGCGGCCCTGCTCCAGGAGAGCCACCGCCGCCGCTACTCTTTCGCCGAGACACCCAGGTGGTGGACGACCGGCCCCCCGCGACGGCGGCGGAGATCCCTCTCCTGGCTCGGGGCCTCGCGCTGGGCCTTTCGCCGTTTCCTCCTGCCGTTCGTTCCAAAGACACCCTTGACCATAGTGCGTGCTACGCTGCCTCGCTTCTGACCCGCGCTCATCAATGGCGTGTTCCAGCTATTTACATTGCTCCTGCTTACTGCTTTCGGCATCTCATTAACATACCTTATAATCTACCTCTGCAACCCCGACAAGGAGCCCCTGCCATGGCGCGGATACTGCACAATACCCAACTACTCTACAGAGCCCCCGCCCACGTTCCTCGGCGCGTACACCTCGTTCCCCATCCTGCCCCCGGCAGACTTCGAGCCTGCATCATTCCCACCTGACAACCTTGAGACACTATCGCCGGCGGGCATCTTCCTGGGTGTCTTCAGCATGGACAGCGGCTTCGAGCGCAGATCGTTGATTCGCTCGAGCTACGCGAGCCATCCACGAAGCAGGAACGGCGCAGGCGAGGGTGACGGCGGTGCGGGCACGTCGCGCACCATTGTTCGATTCATTATGGGCAAGCCGCGAAAGGACTTGGAACGGAGAATTCAATTAGAGATGGAGAGTGCGTGCTTTCCGTTCTGCGATGCGACGCTTCGTCCGCTGACACGCCCGCTTTATGCAGTGTACAACGACATTGTGATCCTCCCCATTCGAGAGAACATGAACGACGGAAAGAGCTACGCCTTCTTCCACTGGGCCGCTACCGGCGCGTGGGTCCCACCGCTTTACTTCGACCACTACGAAAAAGTGCCCCAGAACCTCTCGTACGTGAACCTCACCTCCCCAGCGCCCGTGCTCGCGCACCACGACCCGCTCGCCGCGCACCGCGACGCCGCGACGGGCGCCCCGCGGCCCTGGGTCCGCCCCGACTTCGTCATCAAGGCCGACGACGACTCGTTCGTCATGCTCGCGGAGCTCGAGGCGCGCCTGCGCGCACAGCTGCACGGCGCGGCGCTCCCGCGGCAGTACCACAAGGCGCCCGAGCTCATCGCGCCGCCCGCGAGCCCGGGCCAGGCGACGGTGTACCGCCCGCCGAACGACGACCCGCTGATTTACTGGGGGTACCTCGTGAAGAACCGGTTCATGGCGGGCGAGCTGTATGCGCTGAGCCACAGTCTGGTGGACTGGGTCGCGCACGACCCGGGCGTGCGGGAGCATGTGAGGGGCGCGGAGGACCAGGTGACGTCGAAGTGGATGAAGTGGCATCCGCGCTCGGAAGACGTGCGGTGGGTGCGCGAGCGGTGCTGGATCTACGACCATCCCAAGGCGGGGACGGTGTAAGTTTTCTGATTGCCTTTGATGCTGGGTCTGTCTGGTTCTAACCGGGGCGTGCTTGCAGGTACTCGCGGGGGTTCTTGTTCCCGTCGGAGGCGAAGCGCGTGCAGAAGGAGATCATTGCGGACCTGGAGCAGTGGAAGAAGACCCCCGCGCCCGAGCCTGCGCTGCGGAAGCGCGCGCCGATCGACCCCAGCTCGTACATGCAGGTGTTCGGGCCGCACGGGGAGACGCCGATAAGCTGGGTGCTGTCGTCCGTGTCGACGTTCCAGGTGCGGTACTCGCCGCCGATCCCCAACCTGTCGCTGGCGCACAGCATCGAGGCGCTCGTCGAGGGCTCGGAGATGTCGCGGTTGCGGAAAAGTACGTGCATGTCCGCGTGGTTTCTGCTAGTGTGGGGAAGCTGACCTGGGTGTGATAGACAACGCGACGCTGGCGGGGCAGGCGTGGCGGGACCGCGAGGGGCGGATGACGCGGTACCAGGGGCAGCGCGTGGGCGGGACGGTCGTGGTGCACTCTATCAAGAAGCACATGTGGTTCCTGGAGACCGCGACGGCGCTGCTCGAGGGCGAGGACTACACGGAGGCCGAGCTCGCGCAGGAGGCGGAGCCGGTGTCGTCGTGGACGTGACGCGCGGCGCGGCGGTGAGGAAATGCGCGCGTGCTGTCTGTGTGTCGTGTGGCGTCTGTTGCTTGTGTACTTGCTTTGAAGCTTTTCCGTCCGTTGTGTCGTTGTTGTTGTCGTCGTCGTTGCTTGTTGGGGCCGCTCGTGGGGAACTCGCACGTATATTCGCATTCGCATCCACATCCATCCACACATCCATATCCGTGTTCTGTGGGCAGCTTGGCTACGTCGGGGTTGCCTCTCGCATTCGCATACCTATTCGCATTTCCGCAGAGATTCTTGTATATCTATTTGACCCTTGGACTGTGTTGCACGCAAACGAAGCTACTGCCAACTATTCTTTCTATCGAGGAATGGGAGCACGAACGTGCGTGTTTTTAGGAGGCCTTCGGGGATGTCTCGACCCGTCTCTCCGCGGGGGATGATTGAGGGACGAGGCACGCCGCCGGAAATAAAATAAAACACACGAGCCTATTGGGTGGCGACGCTTTCGGACGACGACCGCGAGCAGGGTTTATTATGGGCGCTCGTGCGGATGGCGTGGGAGCGGTGTGGGCTGCGAAAAATGAGCCGCACCGCCGCTGGGCCTGCTCTTGCTCTCGTACGCCCGCGACCGCTATCCCATGCCACCGTAGGCCCGCGAATGGCCTGTATTGCCTCGGGCAGGGCAACTGCAGCACGCGACCGCACGCCATGGCCGACCTCGCATACCCGCTCGCCGCCCAGGACCCGCTGCACCCGCTGGAGGCCGCCATGGACCTCGACCTCGATATGAACGCACACATGCACGGCGGCGGGCCCATCGCCCGCGACTACTTCTCGCTGGAGCCGCATCCGGAGGCGCTTGAGATGGAGGAGGAAGATAATGAAGGGGACATCTACCGCGGGGAACACTCGCCCGCGCGCCCCGGCTCCGTGTCCTCGAGCTCGTCGTCGTCGTCCACCTCGTCGAGCTCCAGCGCCAGCTCGGTCTTCGGCGGCAGGCTCGGCGCGATATCGACCCTCGTCGAGCACGCCATCGCCCGCTGGGCCCGCGCGCGCGGGTCGGCGTCCTCGCTCGACAGCGCCTCGTCCTCCTCATCGTCCTCGTCTTCGTCATCGTCGTCGTCGTCGGCGTCGACGAGATCCGGCTCGTCCATCGCGACGATGTCCCGCTCGTACCTCTCCCGCCGGCGCCGGCGCCGCTCGAGCCACGCGGACCTGCACAACGCACGTTCGGAGCGCGAGGTCGCGGCGCGCATCCGCGCGCGCGAGGAGTCGAGGCAGATCCCGCGAGAGTTCGTGCTGTATACACCAATGTCAACGGCACAGACGGAGCGGGCGAAACTGCGCCTTGCGCCGTCGTCAGTGGGGAGGGACACGACGGGGGTGCTGCGCACGGTGTCGCTCCCGCTGATTCTGAGCGAGCTCAATGTGGCGCTGAAGGCCAATTTTCGGACAAGGAGGGCGCAGGACCTGGCGAGGGTGGGCGGCCCGACGCCGTCGCGCACGCCGCCGCTCCAAACTCCTGCCATCGCAGCGCCAGTCGAAGACGATCAGCCGCTTTCCCTCTTGCCCCAGCAAGACTATATGATGCCGCCGCGGCCGCCGTCGTTGCTGCAGGAAGAGGCGGCGTTCCGCAAGCGGGGCAGGAAGGGCAAGCAGCGCGCGCCGCTGGAGCCCGCTGTGCCTGCCACGCCGCCGCCCTCGCGCGTCCCGTCCGTCAGGGAGCTCGACCGCGCGTGGTGGCTCGACGTCTCGAGCCCGACGTGGGAGGACATGCGCGCGATTGGGAAGGTGCGTGGCGTCGTATGGGGTGTATGCCGTTGGTGCTGAACGCTGAATGCTGGATGCTGGATGCTGGACAGATGCTCCACCTGCACCCGCTGACGCTGGAGGACATCCTGCAGCAGGACCCGCGCGAGAAGCTGGAGCTGTTCCCGAAGCTGGGGTACTACTTTGTGGTGTTTCGGGCGATTGAGAGCGAGAGGACGAGGGAGAAGAGGAGGTTTATGTCGACGATCAGCACGGTCGATACGCGGTCGGTGCATTATGATGAGAGCATTATTGGGGAGGTGAATGTGTATTTGGTTATCTTTCGGGAAGGGATCATATCGGTAAGTGCTGTACGCTGTATTTCGTGGGTGTGTGCTGAATGTATGCGCCAGTTCCATTTCTCAGACATATCCGGTACGCTGCTTCGTTCACGTGTAGACCGAGCCTGTTGCTCATACTGCACACAGAACACACGGATGCTGTGAGGAACAAAGTCCTGATGTATGCCGAGTCCGGCGGTGCCACTATGTCGTCAGGTATGCATATCGATAGCTGTCCACTGAAAACGCTCTAACATGTGTAATGTCTTAGATTGGATTGCTCATGGAATCATGGACTCCATCGTCGATTCGTTTTTCCCATTCCTGGACAAGATAGAGAAGGAAGTCATCGATATCGAGAACATCGTCACGACCGACGAACAGACTCTGGATGCACCCCAAGAAGAGGCACATGCCGCCTCCCGCCCCTCGACCTCCGCCACCGCCGTCTCTGATAACTCCGCCGACCACGACCACGAGAAGGAGTCCGAGAAAGCGTCCTCGTCTTCGAAGACCGCCAGCCCGGTGCTCCTCGAGAAGCTCGAGTCGCGCCCGGCGCCGCGCACGCAGTTCGCCGTGCCCAAGTCCCCGCGCTTCGCGCTCCACCGCCTCAAGCACGGCCTACGCCGGCTCCGCCTCGCGCTCGCGCAGGTCGACCTCCGCGTGAAGCGCGCGCCGACGTCGAGCGTGGGCGCGCCGACGACGATTCAGCGCGTGGCGCGGATGAGAAGGCTCGTGACGTCGCTGGCAAGGGTGCTGGCGACGAAGTCGGAGGTGGTGGCGTCGGTGAAGAAGCGGCTGTTGATGACGGGGGAGTCGGGGTTGGGGAACGGGACGGTGGATGACCAGGATGTGTTTGTGTATATGGGGGACGTGCAAGGTGCGCTGGGTTTGTACGGTCGAGACTTGCGGGTGGTGGCTCACGCTTTGACATGGCAGATCACATCATCACGCTTCAGCAAGCGTTGGCGCATTATGAGCGTATGCTCAGCCAGTCGCATCCCACGTATCTGACGCATCTGCGGCTCTCTGCGTCGAAGGCGAAGTCGGGGAGCGACAAGGCGATCGTCATTCTCTCCATGGTCAGTATGGCTGTCTTGGTCTCCCAGGCCGTCATCGGTATGTTCAATGGCTATATGCTATCGCGCTTTCGCTCACTCGTTATCAGGTTTCTTTTCGATGAACATCCACGTCCCTCGTTCGCGCCATAATTTCGACGTCTTCGGCGTCGTCATCTCGATCACCGTCACCGTCCTGTGCCTCTATATCCTCATGGTCCGCTGGTGGTGGGTCCGGGCGACGAAGAAGCGGCGACGGCTGTGAGTGATGGACAGAGTCACGTCAGGTTAGGGTTCGCGTTTCGTTCTCGTTCTCGTTCCACCTCTATTTCGCAGGACGATCGCTTTGTTTCTGAATCGTTTTCCGGACTGTTGCTGTGCCCCGTGCTTTCTCGCGTCCGCGTCCTGTGTTTCTTCGGTTCTATACCCTCTCGCACTTGGATCTTAATCCGTTCCGTAGCCTTCCCTTACCCGTCTCGCCGTCCGTTCACATGCACTTCATTTTATCGATATCGCGATACCAGACGTCACCAGATATAGCGCATCGTTGCACCGAACCGATATTACGGTATATATTGTAATACATATGGGAAGCCTTACATAGATGGGGTTCCGGCATTATTCTTAGTGTGTCGGTGGTGGGTATAGTCATATCAGTGAGGTATGTCGTTCTATCTTTTCGTCTAGCTCGTCAGTCTTCATGCGTTTCGCGTTTCTTGTCGCATAGTTGAACGATTCGTCTCGTCTCTTCCAGGACGGCATACACTACAAATCCAGAAATGAAGGGATGGAGAAGCACGGAGGCAATATCGTCAGCGATCGTGTCGCGAGCGGGAGATCGGCGCGAGCCGAGGAAGGGGTGCGCGTACCTGCCTCGCGATAGCGTGCTTCGCGCCCCTCGATCGCGTCGGAGATCGTCAGGAGCTTGTGCTGCTGCAGCGCGAGCGCGGCCTCTTCGTGCTTGAGCTCGTCGGTGCGCAGGCCGAGCCGCTCGGCGGCCTTGACGGCGTCCTGGCACGCGATGCGCATCATCGCGATCTCTTCGTGGTAGTGCGCGCGGGTTTCGTCGAGTTCGTACGCTGCAGGGATAACGGGATCGTCGTCAGTTTGAATCGTACACGGTTTCACACGGCTATTTATGCTATGGAGGAGGTGAGAGAATGAGATGACGCACCTGCGACGTCCGCGTCGTGCGTCGCGCGCACGAACTTGGCGTTCGTCTCCGCCCAGTCGCGGTCCATCGCCCACGTCACGGACTTGGCCTGGCTCGCGAGACTGTGCATGCTCCCGCGCTTCTTGAGGCTGCTCCGCCGGCGCAGGAGCGGGTGCCGCGCCGCGGGGTCCTCGTGCTCGTGCTCGCTCGTCGTCTCGTGGATCGTCTCGAGCGGCATGCCCGTCGTCGGCGCGGGCGGGGAGCGATTGACGTCCTTCTCCTTGTCTTGGTCTTTGGCGGGCGCCTTGGGGTCTGTGCTTTGTGATGCGTACGGCTCTGGGGAGGGGATGGCGGGCTGGACGGGCTGCGCGTGCGCGGTGATCTCCTCCGGAAGGACCTTCGGCGTGTGCGTGGACGAGGGCGTGTCGCGGCCGCCCGAGGGCGTGGCAGCGGGCGGGGCCTCCCCCCTCGCCGCACGCGCGGCCTCGTGTACGGCAGCCGTCGCCGCAGGCGTGTGGTGACTGGGGAGATTATTATTAGGCTCCGCGTGGTGCGCCCGCGGGCGGTAGGGGATGGGCAGGGGGTCGGGCGACTGCATGGCACTCCGCGGCGTGTCCTCGAAGCGTGACGCGTGCGCGGGGTGGGCCTGGGAGGGCTTATCGGCGTCGCGTGCGCGATAGGGGATGGGCTTGGGCGGCGGGGAGTGTTCGCGTGCGCGGGAGCGCGAGGGCTGGCGGATGACGGCGGGGACGGATACGGACATTGCAGACGCTTTGCCGGTGTGCGAGCGCGGCTTGACGAGGGAGACCTGTTGCGTCGGGCCGTGCTTGGCCAAGTAGTACTTGGCTTCGGGCTCGAAGTCGACCAGGGTCTGTGTAGAGGACGAGGACACTTGCTTGGTGAGGACCGCAGGCCGTGTGGAAGGTGGGACAACCCGGTTGGAGGACGTCCGAGGGTTGTTGGTCGTACGGGAGTCGGTCGAGCGAAGGGAGCTGCTCCGCGAAAGCAAAGAGTCGCCCGGAGGGACGATGGGAGTCCGCGTAGCGATCACAGACGGTGTACGCCTAATCTGCTTCACCGTGCGCGGCGGGGTGCTAGCAGCAGCGGGGACGCCGAGGGGCCCGCACATACTGCAGCAGGAGTACCCCGCCGGCTGGTGCCCGATACCATGATTCGGGTTCTCGTTCTGGCTCTGACTCTGGTTCTGATACTTGAGCCACCTCTCCATCTCGCGCAGCCTGAACTCGGGGGGAGCGTACAGGGTGAGCATCTGTCCTGGGGGCTTGTCCGGAGAGGATGTGCGAGCAAGACGTTCGCATTTGCGGAGCATGCGCTCTTTGAGATGGCGGATCTCCTTGATGCGGTCCCAAGAAGCCTTCTCCCCCCTCTTCAGCTCGTTGCGCTCGAGGTCCAGTATGTTGCCATATAGCACAGAAGTCCGCGCTGGGAGCAAAATCTGCGGTTGTTTGAGGGCACATGAGCGAAGGACGAGTATTGGCAGGTAGTTGCGACGTACCCTGAGCTCGTTGGGAACGTCCGTGCACTGCACAAACCTTCTATCCCCCGTCGAACCGTCTGTGGGCTCCAGCTGCCCCCTCACCGGGCTCTGCTGGAAATAGTTTAGGGTGTGAGAACGGGACTTGAGGGCCTCCATAGCGGTAGGCACCAGTCCGTCCGCTATCGATGGAGATGAGAGGGGAAGGGCCAGCACATATGCAGGGGTCTTATAAGCGAGACACGAGCTGTCCAGTCCGAGGGTGCGAGAGAAACTTTTGGGAGTCAATCAGGCGTGAGATCAGGACACAATTCCCGGGCAGCAGTCCGGCCCACACGTGTCGATGCAGATTGTGAAGCGTGTGCCATCGCTGGGTTAGATTTGCCAGATGGGCCCTGCACGCGTACGCTGCTGTGTCGTAAACATTACGGACGGTCTGCCGGCGAGGGTCGTGCTGGGTCGTGGTGGTACAAGCTCAAGCGACGAAAGCCTGCCCGGGCCTGCAGCGAGGCGGGCACGCTTGCCGGGTAAAGCGTCGCAGCCCAACGCTGCGTGCAACATAATAACCTGGAATAAAAGCTGCGATGTCTAAGCTCGAGATACTTTTAGTCTCAGTTCATACCAGGAGCGTTTCGTCAAGGGCTCGGGAATTCATGACTTTAACTTGCCATCACTGGACCTTCCTTATGTGAATACGATCGAGTCGCCTGTGGAAATAGCCGGCGAAATCGCAGCCTGTTCATGTTCCCCGCACTTTGCACAGATCCTCCACGAACGGTCTTTCAGCGGCCTCAGCTCTCTCCTTCCTTCTGCTCGTATTTCTCTCTTTTCTTTGGGGTTCAGGGATGGCGGCTGCTCTCGCTCGTTACGAGTCTTTCCTGGTCAATAATGTGTCCACTATCTCTACGTTGGAATCCTCCCTGAGATCGGTCACTTGGATTCTGCCGGGCAGGTTCAAAGATGCTGAGCTGGCCTCTGAAGCTCGTCAGTCGTTTCGTCCCTACTGGCATGTATGCTAATGACATTCAATATATCTGTTGATACCCTCTGTGCAGTCTCGGCTTTGCTCAATGTTATGAGTATCTATCACGACACCATATTGGCCAAACTCGCCAACTCCGATTCAAGGTACAAACCCCTGCTGCCCGCCTCTCCCCACACTCGCTACACACGGGCATGGTGCGAGAAGGACGGCCGCTACAAATGGGCGGCTCGTCTGCTTGAGGTGCTCAAGTTCACCGAGCTGCTCATCGAGATGGGCCTGCGCAGGACAGTCTCCTCCAAGGCCCGGTGGAGAGGGGTCATCCTCATCGAGGCAATCAAGTATGTGCACCACCTTTTGAAACGAGGAAATTTGCTGATATATATGTAGGGCAATTCTCCGCATGTTATTGTTGCGTATCACACGCCGCCCGCTGCTATCACAGCCCCTGCCCGAAAGGGACTTTGATCCATCTCTCCTGCCTCCTGCGTCCGATACGTCGTCTCCTACATTGGCACCGTCATCGCCGCCGTCCTCCGTCCCGTCCACTCCAGAGCACCTGAGGAATAATCATATACCTTTGCCGCCTCACCCGCTCCTTGTTCCGCCGCCACCGAATCAACAATCCGCCCCGGTCGAAGATTTCCTGTTGCCAAAGGCCCTGACGGCGTCTTCTGTCAAGCTGCCAACAGGGCTGATGCGGTCTCTGTCGTCCCCCAAAGATTGGGTCGCAGAGTTCATCTACGTCTTGCGTCCTCTTGTTTACGGTAAGCATGTTCGCAAGACGGTTTACGGGGACTGACGCCGAGGCTTCTTAGCTACCATGCTCTCAAGGGACCAGACGACGAATCGCCCGTTGGCTGCTATTGGAATCTTGGAGTTCCTTGCTAGGCACCTTCGACGGGTTCCTCCTCATACTTCACACCTCGAGCGTTCTGAGTACGCTCACCGTGATAAGGATCTCTTGTGGTACCTCCTCAGAGGATCGCTGTGGAAGGAGTGGACAAAGTATGTTCTGAGCAGTTCGTAAAGACCAAGTACTGACGCTTGACGACACAGGCCGAAACTCGTAGGATTTGCCGAGCGCACAGGCCGCTTGCCAGGCTTCGGCGTCTTGGGCCTCGTAATGAAGGAATGGATTCCGCTCATCGACGAATACTACTACTGTACGTTCCCTACTTACCGCTCGATATACCGCCCACCGCTCATCTTTCTTTGCAGACACTGCACCATAATACCTGTTTGGACCTGCTCTCGCTTTATCGCCATGTATCCCTGCTTGTTTCCGAATGATGTTATGAATAGAAGCTGCTTGACCTCAAGTGAGGTTGGGATGTCCTGCATGACCGCCCGATGGCCCCGCGCACTACTCGCGTTCCAGCGGCTCGCGATGCGCTTTACGTTATATACACTTTATTTCACAGATCGATTTATCTCCAGTGAGGCCATTTGATCGCGTGGGCCATCACGCGCGCGGTTTCTGTGGAATTCGTGGAATTTCAGGGAGTGGCACGGACCGTCGGTAAGGTACATAAGAAGCTGGAGAGCTCATGTCCTTCCTTTCCCCAATTTCGCATTCCACAGAACTGAAATGGCGCCGATCCCGCCTGTGCGTCGTGTGGTCACTACACATACTGGCTCGGGAGTCGCCACAGTACAGAACGTAGCAGATTTAGAGGTCAAAGTACGTCCGTCTCGCGATACCTCAACGTATTCCTGTGGGTTTTCATGTCATGTTAGCCAGCCGCTGGGTTCGACGGTGTACAAACAACCTCTGTGTGGTGTACAGGTGCCGTGCCGAGCAAAGACAACGGCAACGGGTGCGTTCTGTCTTCGCCTTTCCCGCTCCCAACCGAGTCACTGATAGACTATCGCCACCGCAGATCCGACGGATCCTCACGTGTGCCTGACGGGGACCTTGGCATCGTGCATCGCAACGGCGCGCACTGCATGATGACGGTACTCGGGCCCGGCAAGTCGGTGGTCATGGTGCGCACCTTCGTTGTGTAATGCATGAATCTACGTCAGACTGAATACGCGGCGTGGTTGAAAGCATCGCTCGTCTTCGTTGGATTTGAACATTCTCAGTGAGTCAAATGACCTTATTACTCGCTTAATTCATGCTGTACTGACTGAGGATTGCTATGAAACAGTCAGCGGCAAGCTCATCCTCGTCATGGAGGACGGCAGCGAAGAGCTTGTCGAAGAACCGGGCAGCGTTGTCGTGCAGCGCGGCACGCTCCACGCTTGGCGGAATCCGGGCCCGGAGTATACGCGCTGGATGTGCATGCTCATCGACGCGGAGCCCGTCGTCGTCGACGGCAAGCCGCTCCCGGTCGAGGCGCGGGCGTGATGAACCTTCAACCTAATGTACAGAAGACAGGAATATAATGCGTAGTGTACACTTGAAATTGCCATAATGCTAGCGCTGTGACGCTGTTACTGGAGGTTGACGAACAGGCCGCCGTCGACGAGCAGCGATGCGCCGGTGACGTATTTTGCGAGGTCACTGGCGAGGAAGACGACGGGCCCTGCGATGTCATCCGGGGCTATAAAGCGGGTTCAGCCTCGCATGCCACCAGGATCCATAACCTGTGCCCACCTCCTAGTCGACCCAGACAGGTCCGCCTGATCATATACTCTCTCTTCGCGTCGTCCGAGAGGTCCTCCTTGTTGATGTCCGTGGCGATGGTGCCAGGCAGGATAGCATTGGCTCGTATGTTGTACTTCCCCAGTGCGACCGCGCAGCTTTGCATGAGCGACAGTATAGCTGCTTTTGTCGGCGCGTAATGGCTGCACAACGCGCTCAGTGATTTGCGGTTGCACGGTTGAGGGTGTTCTGCATTTACCACTGAAGCTCGCCCCCGACAAGCGCAGATATGGAGGATATCCCTATGATAGACCCTCCTTGCGGGGCCTGCACTTTCATCTGATTGGCTACAGCTAAGCTGAGTCAGACTCAATACTTTCGAACATTGGAACTACCAGCCTACCTTGTGTAACATAGAAAGCCCCATCCAGATTCACTTGACGCGTCCTCTCATAAGTCGCCAGAGGCATCGTCAAGAACTCGGCGAACGGGCAGATGCCCGCATTGCTCACAAGCACGTCTGTGGGAGTTTTCAGATACGCTTTTTGCTTCGGACGGGCGAGACGTACCGATGCGCTGGAACGCGTCTACACCCTCTTTGACTATCTGTGAACGCGGATCGCCGTAAGTCAAATTCACGTTGAGAAAAGCGAGCCGTGAGCCGTGGATCACTTGCCTTCGTCGCGGTCTCAGGGTCTGCGATGTCTCCTGGTACGGTCACCGCTTTCGCAGGGGCGTATTTCTCTTCGATTTCGGCCTTCAGGGAGTGGATCTCCTCTGTCGTCGCAGCGTCACCTAGGTAGTGCAGTATGAGCCCCGTCGCGCCGTGCTTCGCACATTCGAGTGCAGTCGCCCTGCCAATGCCTCTCGAGGAACCTGTAATGCAAACAACCTTGCCCGTCAGCAACGACATATCCCAGAATGACCCTGAGAGTGTGCGAGAACGCAGGCAGAGGCTGGGTCTCGATACCAGCACCAGAACCCTCCTCCTCGGCTAACTTAAAGGCACTCTCTCGGAACATCAACTACCATATGGCAGTCAGCGCACTGAGAGAGTTTACCATCGTGAGCTTCTGTGGAGGTAAGAAGAAGGCGGGGACATCGCAAAGGGGCGGGCCTGCGGGCCGTGCGCAGTCACAGGGTCGTCCGGAAGACGATATCGCGGAGCGTGAGTGGACCCTCGAAGTCATAAGAACTTGAGGGTGGACATAACACCATCAGTGCGTATGGCGGGGGGCCGGTATGTCGCAAGGGGTGTGACCAGACGGGGTTCCTATGCCCCCAGAGCGACTACATATATATCACGGAGAGGATTCGAATGGATGTACAGAGCGGCTGTCCCTGCTTACCATCGTACAACATGCCGTCTGCGAAGATGTAAGCTGTCTCCGGTGGAGGACGTTGTGTCTTCTCTGACATATGACCTAAAGCTACTACGACACCGACGCGGACCTTGAGCTTCTCAAGGGCAAGACTATCGTGTTCCTTGGGTAAGACATATATACGTCAAATCCAGAATGTATACTCACGTTGTATACAGATTCGGCAATCAGGGTGCCGCACAAGCACAGAACTTGCGAGACTCCGGGATCCCCAACGAGAATATCGTAATCACGAACCGTGTTGACTCCTATGCCGAAGACGCGAAGTCAAAAGGCTTTAACGTCGAGCACGATTTCAGCAAGGCCGCAAAAGTAGCTGATAGTGAGTACTCTTGCAATCTCGGAGGCTCTCGAATCGAGCTGAAAATTCGTAGTCATCTTCTTGTTGATCCCGGACCAGGTCCAGCCACGCGTCTTCAACGAGGAAATCGCCCCGTCGCTGAAGGAAAATGCTGTGATTGTCGTTGCCAGCGGGTACAATGTGTACTTCAAACTCTTGCAGTTCAAGCCGAGTCAGGACGTAGTGATGGTGGCACCGAGGTCCGTAATCATCTTGAAGTTTTCATGACGATATTGACTGACAGAGATGCGTACAGAATGATTGGCTCTTCAGTCCGTAGCTTGTACGAGAAGGGCAAGGGCTTCCCATGTTTCGTGTCGGTTGAGCAAGACGGTACTAGCAATGGGATGACGGTTGCGCTCGCCTTGTCGCGGGCAATCGGTGCAACGAAAGCAGGTGCCATCGCTTCCTCTGCACGAGAAGAAGTGGCTATGGACCTCTTCGCGGAGCAAGCGTTGTGGCCTAACATCATCGTGCTGTTCCGGTAAGTTTATCAGTATCTCAGGGATAGAGACAATACTGAACCGCATCTCGCAGAGAGGCCTTCAGCATCTTGAAAGAGGCCGGGTGCTCCGACGAGGCCCTGTGTTATGAGATGTACGTGATTATTCTGATTGACTTGTAAGCCTGAGTATTCAAGTTGGTGGTAGGTGGATGTCCAAGGAACCTGCGGAGATCTTCGAGCGAGCGGCAGAGGACGGATTCATTGACCAGGTTGGTGTCTACAGCGCGTTCGATGATATCTAAACTCACTGACGTGCCCTTTAGTTGAAACACCATTCGACCGTGTCTCAATATGGCCAGCTGAACGGCGCCCTCCAACTAGATGGTTCCGCAGCGCGGGCCCACTTCAAGGATATCCTTTACAACCAAGTCCTTAATGGCAAGTTCTGTAAAGAGTTCAGCGCTATCGAACAAGACCTGGAGAAAGAAGGTAGTGCGAACCCGTTGAATCGGCTCTACGAGGAGCACCATAAGAGCGAGCTTGCTCAGGCGGAAGAGAGGGTGCGCTCGCGACTAGCAGGATTGTTGTATACGGGTAGTACTGTATCATTAACAAACAATGTAAGTTAGTAGACATCACGAATACTTTGTGCTCAGTCCGACAGGCGCTAAAGCGTACCTGATCAGTCGAGAACGCGCCGGCGGCGGTCCTGTTCGTGTCCAACTCTTCCTGCATAACACTGCAACCTCCATGTCCCGATTGACCATCATAGTTGCTGCGACCGTCCAGAATGGTATTGGGCAGAATACACGTCTTCCGTGGCGACTTCCGCAGGAAATGGCATATTTCGCACGCGTCACGTCCAACGCGTCGGGGGGAAATGTGAACGCAGTCGTGATGGGGAGAAATACGTGGGAGAGCATTCCTTCGAAGTTTCGGCCGCTACAGAAACGACTGAATGTAGTCATCAGTAAGAACGAAAAATACGAAGCGTAAGCCGTTATGTTTCTTCATGTTACCGAGGCTAACAGGGAACATAGCGCGACATCGATACAACACGGCTCAGAGCTACTGAGACAGTTCACAAGCTTGGACGCGGCCCTTGCTGCCCTGTCCAATGGAACTGTAGGAACGACGCCAGTAAACAAAGTCTTCATAATAGGAGGAGCATCACTCTACAAGGGAACCCTCTTATTACCACCGACATCGCCCGCATTCGTCGACCGCATCCTCCTGACCCGCATACTATCTCCAGCGTTCGAGGAATGTGATGTATTCATGCCTGATTTCCAAAACGAAAGGCCTAGAGAAGGCCATAAACCTTGGAGTAGAGCGTCCCATGAGGATTTGAAGGAGTGGGTAGGGTTCGATGTACCGGAAGGAATACAGGAGGAGAAAGGTGTGCAGTACGAGTTTCAGATGTGGACCCGATAGCGCATGTGTACGATATGATATATTCCCTAGATTTTGGGTGGGAGGAAACGAGAGCCGTTTGCATTCTCTACCCTTGACGCTGTGAACAAAGTGTATCAGGTACGGAAATCTTGTTGCAAGGACGGGGACTGACCTGCTTGTGTTTGGGGTTCTTCGAGCAGATGATGTATATTCTCCCCTTCCTCTTGACCACCTGGCATCCATCGCACATGACCTTCACTGATGAACGTACTTTCATTCCCCGTGCCATAAGAGGAGTCGCTGGCTCCGTGCAACCAAGAGCATGGTGTAGATGAGGAATTGGACGAGGGATGGTTACTGGTCGGATGCGTGTGAGAAGTGGTCTTGAAGAGACCAAGAGTGCGCGCAGCATGTTGAACAGACTGTGAGGATAGTCGTACTCGCTGTTCAATGTCGGGATACGATGAAGTTGGCCGGCAAGGACGAAGGTGCTTGATCGGCGTCTCGGAACCGGCATATTGCCACGTGGGACTCGTGCGGGGGTAACATCTGTGGTCGTCTGCATCCTTGCGGTGCTCGTATCAACCCAGCAATCGGCTGAACGCGCTGAGGCCGATTTATAACATCTGCCTATGACGAACCCTCCTTAATCTATTTTTTCTGCACCTTACCACCATCCTACCAACTCCTAATATGCGTCCACACACTACCATGCCACACAAAGTGGACCTAGGCGGGAAATGGGCTGTGGTCCTCTTCACATTCGTCCTTCTAGCATTTGTGATTGAGAGTCAGCTAACTCAGGTATTTCCAAAATTTCATGACCGATACTATATGCTGACGGACTCTACCAGTATGTACAGACTAATCTTGGTTTCCGACAACCTTATTTTGTATTGTACGTCTCGCACGTAGTCAGAAACATTCGCCGCTAACATACCCCTCAGCTATGTGGTACACTGCGCATTCGCGATAATGTTCCCGCTGCACATTATCTACCTTGTCGTATTCATGAGACAACCTCTTCCTGGTCTCTGGGCTGGTCTCCGTCATGCTCTTAAAGAGCATATCGCCCCTACTCGCCTCGATAGGCGAACTGCGTTTCCTAGGTGGGGCTTCGTCCGACTGGTCGTAATCTTTTCAATCGCCATGTCCATTCCTTCATTACTGTGGTTTATCGCAGTGACCTTAGCGCCGTAAGTTCAATTCAGTTCGATTGATTGTGTATTTGAGTTAACATACCACTTCAGGCTAGCGGATGTCACTGCTCTGTGGAACACAAACGCATTCTTTGCCTACATCCTCACCGTGAAGCTATTCCATCTTCCGTGGGAACCTCACCGCCTAGCCTCCGTGATCATCGCAACACTCGGTGCTGCGGCGGTAGTGTATGGCGGCAGTAGTGCTACAACCACGAAGGATGAGGTCACAAGGACGGACGCTCAGAACTCACCAAACCCCCTCTTAGGCGACGTTATGACGCTCGTTGCCTCCGTCGTCTATGGCATCTACCAAGTCTTGTACAAGATGTACGCCGCGCTCCCGTCAGATCCTGACTCGGATCTCGACCGCCTTCCTGTTGACCCGTCCTACGAACCCATAACGGATCATGAAGAGGACATGGAGCGGCCCAGCGACAAGTCCGAGATTGTCTACCCACCACCATTCGCATTGTACGCCAACTTCTTGACCACATGTATCGGGCTTTGTACATTCTTCTTGCTCTGGATACCTATACCTTTCCTACATGCGTCTGGTGCGGAGAAGTTCCATCTTCCAAGCGACTGGACCACGGTAGCAGTCATCGTAGCAATAAGTCTGAGTGGCGTCGTATTCAACGCCGGCATGATGGTGAGCTTCTTCGCTTCTCAGAACCATCTCACCACGCTCACTGCGGTTCGGCCAGGTGCTTCTGGGCTTGTGGGGACCTATCGTTACGTCCGTTGGCAACCTCCTGACTATCGTGCTTGTTTTCATTTCCGACATTATGTTTGGGGGAGCGGCAGAAACGATCACTGTTTGGAGTATGCTTGGTTCGGCAGCAATAGTGTTTGCCTTCGGGGTTCTTGCATGGGATATGGCGAAGGGACACAGGATTGGTTCCCCTTCATGATTTCCGAGCGAGGCCACCTTAGTTCGCCGGTCGCACGTAATTTACACACCTCGTCCCCACGAAGCTGATAGACTTCATGTAGATCATGACAACAGGTACAGAAGGGTGTATTCGGAAGTGGGAGAGTATGAGTATTCGAATGACTGTAGCTATAGCACAAATATAATAGAGACCAGGCAACGACAGAAGACAGCAAACAGGTACCCACAGAAGGTGATGCAGGTGATGACCGAGATAGAGACTTGACAAATGAAAGGAACCATGGATGTACGGATGGACGTGTACAGAGGGATTGTCCGGAATTCCAGCGAGTTGCCGACAGATGTGGATGGAAGAGGGCCGGCGCGAAACAAACATTGTGCGGGGAATGAGGCGAATATGGAAAGGGGTATCTCTCGGACCAGGTTGCTGAACAGGACCGGCAACATCTGCGACTCCAGTTCTTGTGATAGCGGCGACATCCACCATCACTGCGCACGCACGCGCACCCACCCTGCGGGCATGCTAAGCAACCTAATCAAGAGTAATAACAAAGGGCAATCGCCTCCAACACTATAATCGTATAGCTCCCCGATTAAGAAGGTGTATGCGGGACTAGGTCGTAGCCATCATGCTAGGAAGTAAAGATGCTTGTCAGTGGGGTTGTTAAGTGATAGCAGATAGTACTATACCTCTTCCGCTTTGCTTTCGTCATCTCTTTACGCAAAGCGGGTCCGTCCAGAGGTTTCAGTAGCTCAAATGCGCATAGCAACTCTTCCGAGACGCTGTAATAATGTGTGAGTATACGTATTCATGTGCTATTGGGGTGGTAAACATACCTCATGCATGCGCCATAATTGTCGAATTCTAAGCATTGGTCAGTAGGCTTTTGTGAGGCAATAACTGGGCACGTACCTCCGCAATAGTTCGGCGCGCTGAAGACCGTGACCAATGTTCGGTCATTCCAAAATTCGTACCCGTCCTCCACCACCATATGCGCCCGACATATTAAGTCCATGTCATAGCGCACCAGGAAATCGTTGATTATACTCTTTCCGAAACAATAGCTTACTCCCCGTTCGTTGTCTTCCCAGTCAGCAGCAGTGTCTGACGGATCTGACCAAAGGAGGTCGTTGAGCAAGCCGTAGTCGGGGACGTCAGTCGGTCGCTGTATCCTCTTGATGTCGTCCATATGATTTAGTGATGGGGATAGACCGCCGTGAACACAGAATATTTTGGAGGCCACAATCGCTGCGATGGGCAGGCAGTTGAAAACGTCTATAAATGTCTTCCACGTCTTGATGTTACACCGTCGTTTGCATTCGTCATAGAAGCCGTAGACTAAATGGCTCGGGATCAGACACGCGAGTCATGGAGAACAAAGACGCTCACCTCTCGTCACATTGGCGCACTCGTGGTTCCCCCGTAAGAGGAAGAAGTTCTCCGGGTATTTGATCTTGTAGCATAGCAGCAACAGGATGGTCTCGAGACTTTGCTTCCCTCGGTCAACGTAGTCGCCTAGAAAGAGGTAGTTGGACGCCGGAGGGAAGCCGCACATTTCGAAGAGACGAATGAGATCCGAATACTGCCCGTGGACGTCGCCGACTATCTTCACCGGGGGCGACAGCTCGATGAGCGTAGGCTGGCTCAGGAATACTTCGCGTGCGGCTTGGCATATGGCAGTAATTTCGTTGTTCTTGAGACACAACGACTTGCTGACCTTGCCTGTATAGCCTACGTCGAGGAGACGCTGGATCATGTCGTCGATGTCGAGTGTCGCGACCTTGCTCTTGTCCTTCATGCCGTTCCCTGAGTAGCTAGCATCGCCAACAGTGAAGCTATTTGTAGAGCCCGGTGTAGGCACGCCTGCGGCGGGTACGGAAGATGAAAGGATTGTCTGCGTGAGGGGTATGTCGAGAGGGGCCGGTTTGTTGCCGTTTCCCA
Organism: Pleurotus ostreatoroseus; assembly: GCA_005298045.1. Lineage (NCBI taxonomy): Eukaryota > Fungi > Basidiomycota > Agaricomycetes > Agaricales > Pleurotaceae > Pleurotus > Pleurotus ostreatoroseus. Next base: position 7,077 of record SWBT01000541.1, on the reverse strand, counting down.
CTCCTGGTGATGGAAGCGGCGACGTGGAGAGTTGTGCATCTGTAGACAAAGCATTAGAAGGATTTAGGCAATTTAAGAAGGTCGAACCATCTGAGGGTCGTCCGGTGCCGTTGGCTGATGCAGGTTCGTCTACGTCCGAGACGGTTACCTGTGGTGATTCAAGCTCGGTAGATTTGCTTAACGGACTAGAGCCTACAATACATTGAGCGGTGGAATGCGAAAGCGAGCCGTGCGGCGTACTGTCGTTGGAGTTGTTGGCGACTGGCTCAGGAGGCGATGTTGATTCTGCGGCAGCATCCTTGTCCTTGTCTTTGCTGCTCTTCTTAGACTTTTTCGACTGTGGTTGTCCCATAGGAAGGCTCTGCGGTGAGGCTGCAGGCGAGCCGGGCTGAGGGGACTGTGGTCGGGACCTCGAGAGCCTGGAGGCAAACACAGAGAGGAGTGTGGGCGCCAGCTTCGCTGCTCGACTGAGGCGGAGGTGGTGATGGTCGTCGCGGTCGATGTCGCGGCTGGAACTGGTATCGTACACAAAGATTCAAAGTCGTGATAGTAATTCCTAGTCGTCGTCGTCGGCCTCGTCGTTGCTGTCGATTATGCTGGCAATAATCGAGCCGACGTTGTAAAACGCCAAGCGTGCTCTGCGATCAGCAAGCGCACAGCTGCATTTGTTGGCTGATGTTTGCTCGGAGTTCTCCTAGCCCCTTCCTGCCCGGCTGCACCGCGGCTAGACTGATTTTACCTCTCATCGAACCCAGAATTATTCGAGGAACAGTTCTTATTTGTCGAGATCCACCTTCACCGCTCGGCTACTCATTTGGGCTCAAGGGCACGAGCGATACTACGCGTGAAAACATGCACTTACTGTAGCGCTGATTTTATTCACACTAAGCTCCCCACAGTTCCTTGCATGGCCGTACAGTCATTTTGATGCATGCATAACACAACATGATAGGAAAGCAATATAAACATAGCCGCAATACCCGCCTCCTCACGTCCACCAGAAGACCATAGCTCAGAACTTGCCGAACGTCTTCGCGGCAGCCTTGTTCTTGGACACCCGGAGGACGTTGAAACGGACAGTTTTCGAGAGAGGTCGGCATTGGCCTGTTTGTATTTTGAGTACAAGACACATTGCGAGATAAACGCTGGAAACGCACCGACGGTGACGACGTCGCCAATCTCTACACGGAACGCTGGTGAGACGTGTGCCGCCAAGTTCTTGTGACGCTTCTCGTAACGGTCTGCAAATAATCAGACGCTATATCATGGCACACAATGCGATTGTGTACGCACTGTACTTGGGGATGTAGTGGAGGTAGTCACGACGGATGATAATCGTGCGGGTCATCTTGGTAGAGACGACACGGCCAGTCAGGATACGTCCGCGGATGGAGACGTCACCGGTGAAGGGGCACTTCTTGTCTATTGCACAATAGTTTCGCAAGTGTTAGTACAGGCATTAATGGCGATAATTTAGCACGCACCAATGTAAGTGCCGTTAATGGCTTCCGCCGGGGTCTTGTATCCAAGACCAACATCCTTGTACCACCGCTTCTCCTTAGTGGAGACCTTCTTTCCGCCTACAACCACAAATCACAACCAATCCACATAATGAGTCCTCCCCTCGAAACCCGTTGAGCCTAGGTAATACGCACCGCGAATCTTCGCGTTTTGGAAGAGGTGCTGCTTCTGGTATGCCTTCTCAATCTAAATTGACCAATAAAATGCACGGTCATAACGACGCCATAGCAAATACTGTGTTATAAGACGTACTTGCTCGGCCATGGCTGGATCTTGAGGACGGCGGGGAGATTTGGTGCTCTGGCGGACGCCCTTGACGCTGTACGATACCTGGTCTAACCGTAGGAGACTGGGAGAACAAGCCACAAAACGTGTAACTATACAGTCCGGGATTTGCCGATTAGACTCCGTCGCACCGGAAAGGCGCTAAAGCTCAGCTTTTACCATATATGTAATCGAGTCCTCTGTTCGAACCCGCCAGAGTGCAAATATCTTCCAATCAACATTTCGCTCCTCAGCAAAGGATTCATATCCCAGATGCAACTGTGAGACCGTCATTTACTGTCCCTAAAATTGCTTGTGGTATCATGTTTGTCTTAGTACCGATCTATGTCAAATCCCGAGAGATCATGACGTGGATTTTCCTAGCGTATTCCATGGCAATTCAGTCGTCGACGCTACAAATTCAACCACAGCCACAGCAAACGGAAGAGTGGTAGACTAAAAAGGTCTCGTTAAACACGCTCAGACCTGGAATTAGCGATATATATTATTGAATAGCTGGCGAGACAGATCCACAAGCGGAGCAGGATCCCGTTGAAGGGCTGACGTCTTTAGCTAAATACAGAAGCATGACTGATCAGACAAGAAGAGAGAGTTACGGGAGTGCCTACAAATGTATAATTTAGGAGGTTAAACGCGCCGCTCACTGGTCCTTCTTCTGCGTGAGTTCCGTCCAACGCTTCTTCGTCAAAATGCGCGAACGTATAGGCCATTTGAGCATTCCTGTATGGCCGACCACGGAGTCCATGACGAAGCCTTGTTTGCGCAAGGCATCTGCGAGCCAGGGCGTGAGTGCAGAATCGGTTGCACGAACACTCTTCACGCCAGTCCCAGCCGTAAATACGTGCTTCAAAGCAAACTCCAGGAGATCGTTCTGGATGGACGTAGGCCGGTATTCCTCTTGAACGAAGAAGTGTCGTATAGACGCAACTTCCTGCGCGGCTTCCTTTCCTTTTCCCTTGTTCTTGAGGGTCTTTCCCGCTTGAGCAGCGGACTGGATCGTTTCTTCAGACAACGCGTCCGGGGAAGCGTCGATGGCAATGAAGCCGACGAACTTGTTCGCGTACTCCAGAAGCCAAAGGCCTGAAGCAGGTGATCTGTTGAAGTAGTAATTTTCAATATCGACAAGATCTGTGCCGCGCAGAATGGCCTGCATTCTATCGTCGAAATACGGCCGATTGATCCTGAAGATACGGATGACTTTCGAACGGGAGAAGAAACGAGGTAATAACACGTACCAGTCGGCCAAAAACATCAATGGAACAGACCATGAAGCAAATGCAGGCAGTGGCCTGAGGTAGGTCCACCATGCTGCTCCGGGTTGTGGCCACCAATCTAGCCATTGTATGAGGATACAAGACAGAGCTATCCATGCCGCAATGGTCAAAGGATGCATGGTCACTAAAACGATCAGCGTAAAGTTATACTAGGGTTCAGTCTGTCGATGTATAATGTCGCGTGCCTTTACGATTCGCAACAGCCAGCGGTTCCATCGTCGCTTTACCCACAGTAAAGTGGATCAGCTTATTGTCATCCTTCGCAAAGCGGCGAATGCGTGCGCCTTGATCTGTCATGGCGGGTTGACTGGAGGATATGGCGGTGGTCGAAGAGAAAGATGTCCTGTCATTTTGCGTGGACAGCTCGAGGAAGTGGTGGATGGCGGCGCGGCGCACGTTCGTACTGCAATCGCTGTAAGTGGATAGGCGCCATTCAGGCACGCTCGGGACCAAGCGTCCCGACTTCCGTAGCGAATATTCTTCCTCCGCCACACTTGGAGGACGAAGTCAAGCTGAAGAATTTTTCGTCTTGCGAAACTCAAGCATTCCACAAGCTTGCGACTATACTCACGCTTCTAAGTCGACAAAATTAAAACCATAAAACGCGGTTGCTTTTTACTCTAACTCGAACTCACTATACGTATGCCACCATTCTGCTGCGGACACTTATGTGCTGCTTGCACTACATAAGGCTCTACGAATAATAATTTCTGGGCACTGGCATTCGACATGCATGTTTCTCAACCATCGTGCGTCCAGAAAATTCAGCGTCTCTGCCCCGCTTTGATGTGCCTCGTGTGCTGATGGGATGTGCGGAACCGCTCGTCGACGACTTGCTTTCTCCGCGTGCACTCGAATTCTGCTCATGGACCGTTATCGTTCACCTCAGTACAGCATGGCGTCGCTGCAAATAAGCTCTCCTCGATCTCTACGTCCTCGTGAAGGCAGGCATGCGGAGCAGACCCTGCAGCGATATGAGGCAGAACCACTTCAACCTCCGGTTATCCCGATAGCACTCTCTCAAGGTTATCCTACAGCTCAGCATGACAACGCTGGCATTGCACAATATGAGTCTGAGATGGCTAGTCCGGAGCCCAGCGACATAGATTCTAGCGTGGGTATTGCTAGCCCAGCAAGACGGCTACTTGACGGGGTCATGGGGGGACTGCGTCGTATACCTCACGCGATGGCTAAGCATCACTCGCGCGAATCACTCTATGAAGAATATCTAAATGAATCGCAAGGTGGCTCCCGGCGAGGCTCTCGTTTTCGCTATGGTCAGTCCCCATGCTTTCTCTATAAAGTCCGTTGACACGAGTGCACGTTCACAGCTTCTACTGTGCTCTCCGATATCCCTGAGAACGCTTCCGAGGCCAGTCCTGTACCGCGACCATACTACCCCACCCAACCGCGCCCGTTTGGCGTGCAACCTGGCGATAATCCAGACATCATGCCGATCGGCGTGGTCAGTAGCCCGACATATACCAACTCAGGCCTAACCTCCGAATATGCGAAACGGGACTCCATAGACGTCCCCCTCCCGCCTAAGGACACCTGGGCTTACTACGCTCGTTGCATTCAGCTAGTTCTCTATCATATTTACAATCTACCCTGGTCATCAGCTCGCATAGTCGACGATTACGTGCCTTCGCAGGACGGTCGCTCAGAGTACGGAGATGAGAAGCCGCGCATTCCATGGTACATTCCCCGCGGCGGTGTCTCTCGTGATGCTGAAAAGACTACATCGCCTGCACCTGTGGTGCCAGAGTTCTTCATGGTGCCTACGACGCCGATGACTACTTCAGAGCTCGTCCCACCGCAGTTTCCTGGCGGCGCGCGTACATACTCTGACGGCGCTGCTACGGCAGTGCGCCCGATGCCGACCCCAATGACTGCGACAAGCGCGGGGTTCGGGTTTCCTTCCCCTGGCGTATCGTCGCATGGTCAAGGGAGACATTATGCCCAGTGAGAACCCGCATCGCCCGGACGCGCCGGGAGGCACCGTGGTGCACCGAGTGAGCGGCCCGGCCACCGAGAGTCGCCTCGGGACACCGTGATGCGCCCTCGAACTCAGCCGCCCGTCCCCAAGATCCGACGAAGGCTTGCTTCCCGCCCTCATTGCCTGTCACAGCACCACTCCGATCCCGTACTCGATCCCGCCCTCTCGAGCTCCAGCGTTCCATTTTCGCGACCAGCTCCGAGCGCTTTCTTCGCCGAACCCGCCGTGTCCTTTGTAGAAACTTGCAGCGACATTTGGTGTATCCCCTCCGAGTGGATTAGCATATGCTAATACATGTATTCTGAAAATCTCTTCTTCACTTGCTTGTGTTATTACACTCTTTCTGAATATATTGATTGATTTCGCTTGCTTGAGTCGAAAGAAAACATACCGCGACTGGCTTTGGGCGCTTCTACGCCTCCCGCCATCAAAGTCTGAACCTTGTTTTTCGTCGACCAATCCCGTTGCGTGCGCACCCCGCCCTGCTCTGTCTTAAAAACAACGGCACTGACTTGGACGGCTTCCTTGCAACTTGTTTCTTCCCCCCATCTCCTCGTCTCCCCCATATGCATCCCATCTCCCCGTCTCGCTGCTTGTTTCCGCCCTGCCGGTATCAGTGCCAGTAGATGTTCCGGCGGGGCGCCAACGTTGGTAAGTTACCTCCCGTATCGAACTCGCCATACTCATGTGCCGATTGTTTTGTAGGCAGGAAAAGCCCTTCTTACGGTGTTTTGGTCCATGTATGCGCGCTTCTAATCGTGAGATCTGTAATAGTCATTCTTTCTTGACATTTCTAACTTTGGAATGCCTTCTGCGTCATTATACTTCCGCTCACAAGCCTGCCACTGCCTAACAGGTGTTCCTCCGCACGCGACGCGCAGCGCGCCAGACTGTAAGTTAACGGTGGAAACGAGCGCCAAGACCGCGGCGGGCGAACGCGTAAGTCATGTCATCTGTCATGTCGAGCCGACCATTATCTCGGTCTTAGGCAGGCAAGAGCAACATCCGTCGTGATGATTTGGTGGATATATGCGCATGTTTTGATTTGAGATAGGTGGTTACTTTCGTTTTCTTATGTCGTGGTGCCCATTATGACCCTCTCCCTTCCAGCCCAGGCACTTTACAAACTTGAATTTCACGGTACGTACCGCTCCATACTTGCTATCCGAAAAATTATATACCTAATTATCTAATTATGCGACAGGTATACTAACGCACTCCTAACAATACCCTACCTCGCGCTCCTGCGTGACTCGCGCTGCCTAATGTCTAAGGGAGCGGGACACGTAGTAGAGCCCTTGGTGGCTATTCGTTTGATATGCCAATGTGAGTGACACATATAAACTGTTGGACAACGTACTAATTACTTCCAACTGACGGCACACAGAGCTCGACATACCCTCTCCTCGATCTCTGCGCGCCTTCGACGCGACGCGACGCGTCTGGCGTTTGGCTTCCGGATCAAGAGCTGTGATCATCGCTCGACGGTGGGTTTTGATATTGTCGTCCTCGCTCTGAACTTTTAATACGGCTTTCATTCTAGCTACAATGGATGGGAGGAAGGGGCCGAGGAGAGGGTCTACAGGAGCAGTGGACTAGAGAGTACAGGGGCGCATCCGGGCGCAGGACGCGCGGATGGAGGGTGCATCGGAGTGTATGGGAGCGACCTGGGGTGCACTGGGTGGATCCTGGTGTACTGGGGAGTATATAGACGTATACGGGTGTATCTGGGCGTATCTCGCAGCATATGGGTGGTTTTCGAATAAAAAATACCATTTATTGCAATTAATATTAGCGTGAGCCGCCTACAAGCACCTAAATACACCTGATCTATTCAGCTAGAGAAACGGGTGACTGGAGGTGCTTGGGACTGCCTCCTGGTGCACACTAACGTCAAAAGGTCACCCTCATTCGCTGCCATGCGCCCGGAGTCACCTTCCATACGGGGTGATTCCCGGTGCACCCCGGCGCGTCCGGGCGATGCGGGTTCTCACTGGG
>SWBT01000023.1:0-33946 GCA_005298045.1 Pleurotus ostreatoroseus | reverse complement strand
TTGGACGAAGTGTGCATTTACTCTTAAATGCTCGTGTTCACATTTTGACTTTATTCTCCAGATCTCCGAATCCATGAGTATCTACTCCTCACCCACTGGTGTTATGATCGGCGGGCTGCGCGGCTCGGCATACAACTTGTGGTTTGCATACGGCACCTGGTAACCGGCTCTGAAGCCTTTGATTCAACGAGCGATGGCTAAGATCGTGAAAGCGAACCACGCGTGCCACGAATTGGGAAAAGTCTCCGACTGTGTCCTCCGGAGCCCACCGAACCCTACCTGAACAGTCAGGTACGTCCCCGTACCTTTCTCCTTTTGATATGTATGGTAACCAGAAAACCCTTTTCTAGGACTGCTCGGAACTGTTCTCGAACATAATCATTTGATTTGCGGATGATACCAGCGTATACCGAGTGACGATGTAAGTTTGGTTCATTCTCTATTCCGGCTACAATTACTGATGATGCGCATAAACCCATAAGACGTCCGAGGGTGTCTTGACCGCCTTGATCCACAGTTTTGCAGACGGCGCCGTCCCTGTCTTCAACTCACGATCTGGTCAAGTGTTCTCTGAGAACATTCATCCAAGTGTCTGAGCTGGTCAGAAATGTCTGGGTTAGCTGGTGAAGTGGGAAACTGAGTAGGAAGTGGCCGCTACCGTTCAATCGTTGCTTGTGGAAGAGCAGCTCCGGCGAATCATCGTGACCAGGAAGTGCATGCTGAGTCTGTACACAATCGATAAATTCAGATATTTATCTCTAACTAGTAGTAACAGACAGCATACAAGCCTCTCGAGATCAACTCACTCGGCTAAAGCTTCCGTTCCGGGCATGCACAAAGATGGACAAGTTTGGTAACCTCATTCTGTGCGCTACACAGCCACGGGTGGTGTTGTTCGACCTTCAAGCACGCTGTTAGATATGCATACCCACGACTTATCTTTCTCTTCCGTGGACTACGTGTCGATTTAGAGAAAACGAAGATTATCCTTCGTCCCGATGAGGACGCGATCGCCGAGCCACATTTCGTCTGGCCGGCATTAAGCGATGTGGAGTTGATAAAGGTTGTTGTGGCCCTGGCGGATCTCGTTCTCGCAGTGAGTTGATTCACTCTGATATGATTCGGTCTCACTCACTTTCAGTGTAGGACTTTCGCAAGAAGGACGGTGTCAACATCGCTTCAGCGACAGCAAGCGAAATCCGTGGCACTATCCTCGGACAGGAGATTGCCGCCTCGCCTATTCTACGCCAACAGACGGTCGAGGTTTTTTTTGAGGAGCGGGATAGGAGGGCGTACTTCAACTCTGTCGAAGTCGCCACTCCGCGCGGATGATTTGGGATGAAACCCAGCTACACTCAAGGGAAGAAATACTTTTACGCACGCCGGTAGGCAGTGTGGGACTCAGGCGCGCCATCATTACAGCGATTGGGCGGTGCCAGGCGCCAGCCCTCAACCACTGCTCGGGCGCGTCCGAGTCACTACCCACCAAAACACCCGGGTAATTGATCCAGTCTTCAGGTAAGTCAGCCTCGTCATGCAATGTGCCTGCCTAGGTCGATAGGACTAGGTCGCGCGGAATGGCCTTTCGTCGGAAGCGGGAGTGGGTGCGGGCTTAGTCGACGGCGAGCTGCGAGTTAATTGCGCGGCGCCATCGGCCGTGAATCTCACGGCGGGTCGGGTGGTGGGCGGGGTCGTCGTCGTGTTCGATGACGCGGCGACGACGCTGTGCCCATATGAGGTGGGCGGCTTCAGATACGAGGATGCGGTATAGGCGGCTCGGTCCAGGGAGCGGGTTGCCTTCGGCAGAGGTGAGGAGGGCCATGCCGCACGCAATCACAGTCCCGAAAGTCAGGGGTAGCCATTCGCGGCCGCTGCGCTCCCAGAGGTTGCGGGTGAGGTGCCAGACTTCACACTGGCCAGGGGCGGAGCACTCGGTGAGTATATGTTCCATTGTCTCCGTCACGCCGCATGTGCGGCACTGACCGCGGTGTTCGTAGGTCGGGACGCGGAGCCACCAGTCGCCGACGCGGTGGGCGCCGTGCACGGCTTTCCAGAGGAAGATGCGCACAGGGAACGTGAAATCGGAGTGTCGCGCCGCCTTCCAGAGGAGGCGATCAGTCGGGAGGCTGCCTACGGGCGGTTCGGCGCCGTATCGCGCGATGTCGAGGTCCGTGGTTATAGCTCGGCGCGGGAGGGTGGCTCGTGTGCGCCGCTCGCGCAAGGCCGTGGTCAGCAGTCGTTGGGTGAGTACACTTACTTTGATATCAGTGATATGGAACCGGGGGTTGATGCGCGGGGTGAGCTCGTGGGTGTCGGGCTTGTGTGCACCGGCACCAGCGAGCCCGTCCGCTTGGATGTTTCCGAACTGTCACTGTGGCCTTTCACCCATTGCAGGGTAGCTAGTGCGCCGCGTTCGCGCAACCAGGAGGCGGTGGCTTGGTACCAGATGCGATCTGCGGTGCCGATATATCCGCGGTCTTCGCGGTGCTGGAGGCGCGAGGTGAGTCCGTCGATGGCCGTCCGGGAGTCGCTGATGATGTGCAGCGGGGCAGGCAGGTGAACTTGTGTTAACGCTACCTGGTAGATGGCGGCGATTTCGCCGGTTTGGTTGGGGGCAGCGGGGTCGAACAGCCGGATACTACTATTGAGGAAGTGATCATCCAACAATGGGACCTTCTTCAATTTGCTCGACTATCGTATTCACACCTGGTTACGTCTCGCTGTCTGCGCACTCGCTTACCTGGATTCTAATGGGCATGCAGAATCGCCGACAATTTGCCCAACCCACAGGTACGTATCACGGCAAAGTTTCATCAGTGTAACTCTCATCGATTGTATGACAGGGCTCAAGCCTGACGTGTCTGAGCGAGCACAACTCCTGCTGTCTGACCGTATCCTCGATATGACGCTTGTACTCGAGGGCCGTGTCTTCTTCCATGATATTGGCCTCATGCGACTCTGGTCACCAGGCCTTCGCTATTCTACGACTCTTGACAAGCTGCTATTATCTTGGGTGAAAGTGTACTGACCCACGGTGGTCTTATCAGTAAGTTATCATAGTCCTTTGTTTACTACACTTATAATTCTATTTTACTTCGCAACCGCTGAATTCATCCTATCTCAAAGATTGTAGGGAATATGAGCACGGTAGCCATTATCAGCCGTATGGTCCATCTAAAGTTTAGAAACGTCGGGCGTATTATACGTGTCTGATCCCAAAAATCATGATTTATACCTGACTTTCTCGGTGTATGCATGTAATATCATGTCTCATGACACGCACCCGAACCAAAACCCGCATGTAAGTCAGCGTGAAATCGTAAACCCCAGGCTAGCGGGACTTGAGGGTGGCGTAGAGGCTTTTACGGCCCGCCCTGCAAAGACCGCGGTCACTCGGAGAGACGGTGTGCGGACAGCGTAGACGCCGGTATAATGTGGATGCTTGATAGACGCCCAAGGCGGTCCACGTACAGCGCGTTCCATAAGTCAAGTTCGAGTTTCGAATTTAGTGACGCACCGACCTTGACGAGAATCACAGCTTTCCACCGGTGTTCAATACATGGCTAAACCAGGTGCTTGTTCTGCGTGTAGGAAGAAGAAACGCCGCTGTGAGCCAATCACAGATGATAACGGCCTTCTCTATTCCTGCCGGTAAGTGCAATTTGAATCATATCTCATTCTCAACTAATTTCCACCGGGCATAGACTATGCGCCAAAGAAAATATCTGGTCATGCTGTTATATGACCAAAAAAACAGGAACATACAAACGTGCCCAAAGCACCAGAAGTAAACAAGTAGAGGGATTAATGCAAGAAAGGTACGTGCCAAATCTTGTAATGGGACAAATGCATACATACTGAGGACACTCCTGAAGAGAGGAAGTGCTTGAAGCAAGGACTGGTGAAGTTCACCTATTAGAATGTTGCTAGACTGTTAGATGATTTTATAATACATCATTTCTATCACATTTACAGTCTCTTGTGATTAAGTGATCTCAGGGATCAGGCCTCAGGGCTGAATAGGTGGTGCCATTTGATACATTAAGTAAGGCCAGCTCTCAAGGTCAACATACCATCCTTTACCTGTGTCTACAGCCCTGCCCATCTCTACAATACAAGGAGCATGGGGTATACATCACCCCAAGGAAGCTTCTGGCATTTGCCATGTTAGGCAGGAGATAAAAAATATTCGCTGGCCATGGCAGCTTTTCTCCGTGGGTAGAAGCTCTAGCGGAGGCAAGGACGTCGGTGCCGCCGCTCGCAGGTCGGGCGACCATGACGCGCGTGTTGTTCGCGTGTTGCGTATGGTTGCGTACCGCGTCGCTGGTCTTTGCGCCGCAGGTAAAGCAGCTCACAGGTACATTCATAATCAACATGGGGCTACTCGCGGGCTCACATTCGCTGGATACCTGCAGCTCGCCCCACGGGTAGAAGCTCAAGCGGAGACGGAGACATCGATATCGGCGCCGTTGCTCGCAGTAATGTTGATGAGCACAAAGGAAACAGAGTTAATATCTATCTACAGAGTACAGTATTACAGGTAGGTGCTAATAATGCATGCATAGGTCGATTCAAAGATGAATAATTCTTTCTCTCGCTCGAGCCGTATTAATTCCTGTGCAGATTACACAAGATCTATTCGTGAAACGTTGTGGCCGTATTGTTGAGCAAGTCTAGAAGTAGAGTAGTGGCGAAGTCAGCGATAAGAAGCAAAACGATCAAGAGTACGTACTCTTGAACCGCGGGTGTATGAGTGAAATCATATGCTTCCTTCATATTTAGATCGAATATATTGTCTGGTGTCATTGCGGCCACGAGCTGAGGGTCGTATGCGTTGCTAGGGTGCCCCGGAGGGATATGTGCCCTTTCTGAACGGTGTCCGGATGGAACTCTCGCGCGTGGTGGGGCACCTCGCATGGCCCCAGCCTGAGCTATTTGGCCGTAACGTTTACTCCAATGAATTGCGTCGAATCCTCTGAACCAAGGGGTCAGTAGAGGATTACGCCACGGGTGGATCAGAATCCGGTAGCGGACGATCCCAGAGTCATGATCCGACTCATCAGAGCTCATCACTGAGACGCCCAACTTGTGAATCATCGCTGCGTGATGAGCGGTATCACGCCTACTGAGGGCTGCGGCGATACGGCGGTCCCAAATCTAGCGAATGACCGAAGGACAACTGTCAGCAGTCGTATTCCAATATCTTGAGAAGCGAAAATCATACTCCATATTTCCTTTGCGCCCGCGTCCTTGCGTCCTGGATAGCATTGCGTCGATGTTCCTCCTTTGAGAGCAGTTTCCACTGAGAAATGAGGTACTTCACGTGAGAGAAGAACGCTTCAGCGATCTGAGTTGTATCCGTGCACGTAAACCCTATGTCGAGGAAGCACCTCTCGTACACCCTTTCGCAGGACTTATTCCATTTGCTCCTGGCACTGCCGTTGAGGTCTAGCTTGAACGCAGCTGCAGTGCAGCATCTGCCTTGGGAGGGATGCCATGCCTCTATTTCTTCTCGAGTTGGAACTAAATCCAAAACGAACGGCGCGTTCGGTGCGGACCGGTGCATGAGGAACCGTAAGACAGCTCGAGTATTTTCCTTTATGACTGCGTTAGTGCATAGTGTAAAGGACAAGGATCATATGCCTACGTGTAATTCACGCTTCCAGGTTGGACGTCTCTTTGGTAGAACATGCGATAGGTTTGACAATGGGTCCGTCTCCCAACCAGCATCATCACTGGAATCCTCGTCGGCATTTTCAAAACGCACTCTCGCCGATACCGGCTGCGAGCGTGAAGAGTCGGGGGGTGTGGAGCGACTCCGGTGGGCCTGATTGGATGAGCTGCTTCCTCTTCCAATTGGACGTCCTGTCTGCGGGTGGGACCGACCAACTAAGGGAATATTATGGCCACGCGCACGTGCAGGAACAGGGGCGGCCGCAGATGTTGAGGGAGCGGTCTCGGAGCCTGCCAGAACACGGTTTCTTCGAGGAGGCGAGACGGCATATGAGGAGGATGCTACCTGTGAGGGGCCCCAGCGAGGCAGAGGGGCCGAACGAAGCGGGTCAACAAGTGTCGGTCCCGACGATGTCGTACCACGAAAAGAGTCCGGTGACGCCGTGGGGTTTGCAGTGCCGCCACGACTCGCGCTAGGGTGTACTCGAGTAGGAGAAGCATGCTGACTGCCCCGAAGTCCTCTACTCTCTCGACTCGTGAGGCTTCGAAGCGCTTCTTCCCTCGCGTTGCGACGAGGTTCCGGAGTACGATTATGAGGCACCTCGACATCGCGTCCCATCGATCGCCTTGGGCCAGGCCTATCAGTAGGCCCACGGCCTTCGTCGTCCCCGTCATAGGGCTGACTAAATGGTGGCTGCGGCGCTCCGGTTCGCCGTGTATTGATTTCGTTCCAAATGGCATCAACATCACGCCGAAGTCCACCGACTTCGCCACGAAGCGCGACCATTGCACGGGTCAGTTCCCCAAGGATGCGCAAGACTTCACCGTTGTTCGCATGTTCCTACAAATCATGTTCAGTCATGGGTGAGATAAAGATTATGTCTGCAGCGTACAGTCGGAGCTTGTGCCTCATTCATGTCTACACCTCGATCGTGTTCGGTGTGTGGAATGTTTCCGTTTCCGGGATTCTGTGTGAGCCGGGTTATTTCTTCAGCAACAAGGAGTAATAGGCGGAGATTACCACTAGGTTTGAGGCACCGATGTCTGGATCTGGATCAGGAGAATATCTTTCAGAAAACAAGTTGGGAAGACCGTCCGAGAATGGCGTAGACATCTAGGATCCGTCATTTCACGCCGTATTCAGGGATAAAAGAGTAAAAATACCTCGCTATTGACACTCCTCGGTATCTGAACCGCGGAGGGAGCGGGGTCATGGACAGATTCGGGAACCACCGGTTCAGCTACGACGAGACCATGTGTCCCCCTAGAGTCAGGCATGGGTGATACGTCGCTCCTACTGCTCCTACGATAAGAACCGTTTGAGCGTGGTCCCGACGTCTAGTTTGTTGGAGCCCGAGTACCCAGAGTAGAACGGAAGGTATGTTTGGGAGCGATAGTCATCAGCGAGTCCACATCAGAAACTATACTGAACTTAGTTATATAAGGCGTACCGTCTGATCTACAGTGGTTGTAGATATAACCTGATTCTCCCTGCGTCGCATCGAAACCTATTTCATGTATAAGACTCCAAACCATCCTGAGTTGTATAGTATACGTACCGGTAGCGCTCTGTCGTTTCCTGGTGCATGATTTATCGGCCGTGAAGTCGATGGCGCATTGCTTGCACCATGCCGAGACGACGGAGAAGGACGTTCTACTGCATACTGGCTCAACGAATTAATTGGCTTGTACAATGCTCTGCAGTGAGGAAGACATACACGGTCGAAGTCGGACTGTTCTTTACTCCTCAAAGTGGAACGAATCTGAGGGGCCAACATCAGGCTTATAAAACGCGAAGTGAGACCCTGGACATACCGCTCGTGAGGATATGAGCTCGCCGAGGTCTCGATGCGGAGTAGTCATCGTTGGGAGCATCCCTATTGCAGACGAACGTCGTCGTGATGTGTCTACAGAACTGGAACTGGTGTTTCGAGCGACAGCGCAAGTATCGGTCTAAGTAATTGTGTTATTCCGACTGTCTTGTTTTGAGCAACGGTCAGCATACCACTCGGCTCTGTTTGTTCGTAAATCCAACGGAGGGTCTCTCCTGCAAAACAGGTTCATCCTCCGACCGTATCTAGTGGATAAGTAGTCATAAAAAGAGCGCAGTGTTAGATGGAAGCTTAAACTACTTACAGATTCTGGACCCCGTCGTCCTGAGCCAGCATTTCCACCACCCTAAAATCAGACATTCAATACTGCATTCATCCATATCATACGAGGATAACCATATACCTGATACATACGCGGCGTCCCCGGACCTTGTCTTTCATGACCTGGAACCTGATCATATTGCTGTTACAAACTACACGGATGAGAGCAGACAAGGTTGCTTACACGATTTGGGGATAAGTCCTGTGATTCAGTAACGGCTGATTGTCTGGAGGGTATATCTCGACTATGAGACGCAGCTGCTGCGTTAGCCGTCTGTGGCCTTGTGTTACCGTTTGGGTTGTGCATACTCTGGTGTTCATTGTCAGTCCCATGACCGGCACTACTGAATGCGAACTTACGTGGAATACGCCCTTCAGCGGGCTCAGAGGCGCTGCGCGCGCAGGTCTTCTTGGAGAACTAATGCTGTGGGAGCTCGATGGGTGTTGGTCATTATACGCGTCGTACAGTCTTATGGTCGCCTGCTTCAAATGTCACCCAAGATGGCGATCGGGGAGCTATACTACGCACCTCATCCAGAAGTTCCATAGAGTGATCCTCCTTGGAAAGAACGGTCTCAGTAAGGTATGTTTCGCAGACGATTAGAGCGCTCACATCATCACTCTCTTGTTGATACCTTCGAGATACTCCAGTCTGCACCATGCGAATTTAGAATAGCGGATTCGTATCTTAGGCTGTGAATAATCACCGACGTGGTATTCCTAGGTGTAATTTCTTGTATAGATTGCGGACGTTCACGTTCACTCCTCGTGTAATCGGAACTCGATGGGTGTTGGTCATTATACGCGTCGTACAGTCTTATGGTCGCCTGCTTCAAGATTAAAATGTCACCCAGGATGGCGATCGGGGAGCTATACTACGCACCTCATCCAGAAGTTCCATAGAGTGATCCTCCTTGGAAAGAACGGTCTCAGTAAGGTATGTTTCGCAGACGATTAGAGCGCTTACATCATCACTCTCTTGTTGATACCTTCGAGATACTCTAGCCTGCACCATGCGAATTTAGAAAAGCGACTTCGTATCTTAGACTGTGAATAATCACCGACGTGGCATTCCTACGCGTGATGTCTTGCAGATCAGCTGGAGATGAGATATTCTATGCGATTCATGGCTGTCTCAGCAACAAAGGTCGTCCAGTGAATCGAAGATACTAGCCGGTGTCACGTCCACAGGAATCGTTTGAGGACGTTCATTTTCCACTGCTCGGGAAACTACCTCAGCTTCTTGTCTCTATGAATGATCGAATGGTCGATGAGATCGGTGTACGCGCGTACAAATTCATGATGCACGCACCACATTTGGCACAGTTTCCGGCAGCAATTCGGCATCAAAGAATGCCTGAAAAGTCTCTCCGTAAGACTTGGCGGTCACCGAAGAATACGACTTACATCCTACAGCAAGTTTAGTATCCAATACAAGACATTCGGAGTGAGCGTACATCGTTGTCACTTTCATGCATCTCGGAGCGCAGAGAGGCTTCCTGCCTCTCCCTTCGTATAGAGGATCCCTGTGGCTCGTGGCGTAGAGGGGTTGGTGATACAACCGTATCACCACCACGACCAGTAAATCTCCCAGGCGTAATCTACCTGACATTTCAGTAGTACGTTACTTTGAAAATCCCATACGTACAATAAAATGCAGCGCGTTGTCTTCAGGACCGCTAATGACAGGACTGTCAAAGGGCATATAGGTAAAATCGCCTCGAGAGGATTGTTTCCGTCTCTTTGTGGTTATTTTCCTTCGCATGCTAGGCGAGGGCGAAAATCTGGGACTGAATGGGTGGGAAGTGGTCATTCGATCATGGAAAATTGTGGAAGGGGTCTAATGACATACCTATCTGGTTCATCATCAGACATACGACGAGTGAGATCTATTCTGGCTAGTTCCCAGAGGTATGAGAAAAGACAGAGTAAAGACAGTGAGCAACTTTTACCATCTTCTACGGGAATAGAATTGCTAGTGCGGGAGGAATCGGCACGCGCACTCGAGCTTACGCCTGCCGTACGGTCATGATTGCGAGCCGATATCCGCTGCATATTCTGTTGGGCTGCTTGTAGCCGCTCGTCGATAGACGGCAATTGCGACGATTTACGTCTGACCGCACTGAGCGTGAGTACTCGACTAGTAAACCACGTAGAACGTACCTTATTGAGGGGGGTGGAGTGGTAAATGCGCGCGGAGGGGACCTCAAGGAAATGAAATTCGTCGATACCTGCAAACCCTCTGTGTTACGACACGTGTCAAACCTCGAACACGAAAATGTTATGGTTGGGTTACGTACCATTCACGGTCGGAACGCCTCCTGCGTGGTCGACATCTTCTGGAAAAAGGGTTCACAGCTCTTCGTGATGAACGAAAAGCAGCACATACCTTGCCTATCCCGCCTACGCGGTGAGTAGTCAGACGACATCTACGATACGAGTTCAATGGTGAGTATGGTACGCAGTGAGGACAGTTTGCATGCCGATCGCAGGATGAACTCGCAGTTATTATAGTACATGCGCCATGTGGACGAAAGTCTGTACAGCCGGACGAAAAAATGGATTCAGGACCAGACGCAATATCTCTGAGGTAGCTTGGCACATACTTTGCGCATAAGACGGATCCCAGTAGAACACATGCTTCGACGAATAATAGAGATCATTGACAATGTTCCCGCGCCACAAGTAATCACGAGGATCGCTAGATACGAGACAATGAGAATCGACTGGAAGGGTGACTGTGCGGATGGATGGGCGGATAGATGCGATTTCTTCGGCCCGCATCAACTCCCAAGCATCCCGCGACGTTCGCAAGCGCGCGTCTTCACGTGCTGCGCACGTTATCTCCACGCGAGCAACACAAACAAGAAACGAGAGAGAAGACAAGCCGCCAGCGAGTCAACACCACCAAACCGACTGGTTCAAGACCCTAAGTTGGTGCCAATTACCCCCTGTAAGTCTTTGGTCAGTGCTTGGTAGAGCTCTCGTGCCTGTAATGTACCATAAGACTCTAACCAGTTTTACCGGTGGGGAAATCATGATACACCAAGCTGTCCTACAGGACTAATAGAGATGCCGTATAGATATGCCTGTTTCCAGGATTGAGTCATCTCGGTGTCTTGGTCCTGGAATCTTAATGCAGATGAGACAAAATACGTGATCCGTATCTCAACCGGAAAAGCGCAGTCAAAAAGATGTGCGAGTGTCGGTATCCATAAAAATGCAACAATAGCAGAATGATACCATAGCGCCAGGACATACTCAACGAGAACCCCATGACTGGGGTTTCGGGTACCAGTAGCCATTGCATCCACAGAAAGCTCGGGCATGCTCGCCTTTGCCGAAATTGAGCTCACACAATGGACGCATGAGCTGTTCGCCTTATTATGTGAGTCATAATGTGACATGGCTCCAGCAACTTTCGCATCCTTCGCTACATCCCCAGATACTTGCTATCTATGGAATCGCAAGAGCCACAGTGCCCGGCATGCTGGTGTGCATTTCCCCCATTTCCGGGTCCGAAGCATGCCCCCTTAGCCCTTCAATGCGGTGAGTTATAATGTTTGACGTTCTCGTAGACCACTCAAAATAGTGGCGCGCCAAGGTCATCTCTTGTGCTTCCGATGCGAGGATACTGCCCAGAGATGTGTATTCGGCTGTCAAGGAGACCGCGAGAAGGTTATACGCCTGAAATTTGCACACCAAGCAAGAGAATTGTCTTCTGCAGAAGCTGACGCAGCGAAGCCGTACGTCCATGCATTTCAGGGCTCTGATGGCTCATTCAACGATATCTCAGCGTGAATGAAGACTATGTCACTCGCACCAATGTCCTAGAGATGCGGAATAAGCAGATCAGAGACAGGATCCGGGTGTTGCAGTCAAGGATCGAGACTATGCATGGCCATATCGCATTCCTGGACAGCAAACTTTCAGGCGTCTCAGACGAAGTCGACAGGCTACAAGAACGGACACGGGCATTGGACCTGAGTTGCGGCAAGGAGCAGGCCGCGATAGAACGTCTCTTGAATGAGATTAAGGTCATCAATAACGAGGTACCTAGGCCTTCGTCTGACACCCTTTGCTGAACTAAATTGAAGAGGTATTGCAGCAATTTCGTCTTCGTGCTATACGCCTGAGGACACCAACTTCAGGTGAGTGAAAGTGACCAGAACACTAGAACACGTGACATCTCACACCTTAATTCGTGAGCAGCTTCATCGCACACGGTATGTCAAGCTGATTAGTCCACTATTCTGTTGCTTAACCTTTATCTTAGAGAAACCAAGTTTTGGGATGATATTCACGATAGGATAGGCTGGTGACGACGAGATTAGAATCTCGCTAGAGCCCATCGTATACTACGAGACCGTCCACGGTACTAGTCGCTGTAGCCACAAATTTCTCCTGCCTCCTAGGCTGTGTATAATGAAATTCTCCTGTCGATCACGCTTGGAAAATACGGTGTTTTAGACCTATCACGCCTCACGATTACGAGGGAGCGTAGCACGTTCCATTGTATAAATAGAGGTTAGGGAGGTCACGAACTATCAGTGAATAACATTGCCAATAATAAGGACTGCTCACGGAAGAGTACGCCGAACAACGCGTGCGCACAGGATTGAAAGTGAATCACCTAGACCAAGTCTGTTTGATCCCAAGGGGAGGCATACAAGGAGCAGAGTCATAACATGATCAGACCACCGACTTACCGTAATTAAGTTATCATCTTTAAGTTCAGGCTCTTCTTTCCTAGTCTCCTTGTCGTTATTATGCGAATTATCTTCATGGCTGGCGCGTAGAACGCCGTGGATCCTCTTCATCGGTAGGAAAAGCACCTTTATCGTCGTAAGAATTGTCGTCGTCACCTTCGTTCCTATTAATGCAGACATCTTCATCATTTTAGATCGCCGTCTAACCAGACACATCGTTGTTCTTCGGCCGAACAACTGTGTCGCAAAGTGGACGAGGCTGGCCGTGTACAATAGGTTTAATTCATGTAAAGCTGTTCAAAAGATGCCACATTGGACGTACATGGTGAAATAGCGCAATTTTCCTTTCCTTAGCGTATAGATATCTGCTGGGGCAAGTCGTGTGACGGTGCATGTATGTCGCGGTTGCGAGACATAGTGTTCCACATGATGGATGAAGCAGAAGACACTTCTGTGGTGTATCGGCAGCTACCTGTTCCTTCGGACCATTTCAAGTCCACAGCGCATTCTGGGCTCCTCAGCCATCAGAATTGGAAGCATGTGGCTGAACCGTTCGCTCAACAAGCTTTTATGGTCTTAGAAGTAGGCTGAGTAGTATGCCAGTGAGTCAGATGATGATGTAAACCGACGCAATAGATGCAGTAGCATCGTTTAGAAGCCTCGAGCTGAAGAAGCAACGGATGCTGAAGAACCTTGCGTGCCGGAAGTTGAAGGGTCCAGCATGCGCAACCAGGATCTATCGACAGCGGAGATCATAGGGTATGCGTGAGGCCGCTTAGTGGATGCGAATGGATTATCTGATGATGCAGAGTACATTGCGCGTACCAGACAGAGTGTAGGCGGATTTCTTGGATCGTAGCAGCTGGCTTCCATAGATCAATCGGAAAGCTCGCTATACGCCCTCGAACGCCATCGCGGATTCAGAAACTATCACAAGATTCAGTAACAAAAAAACGAGACGATAATTGGCCCACGTACCAAGGCATTACATTGGCGTAATAGCGTAGCGGTCTCTACGCCAACTCAGGATCCCATAGTCCGACGTTTGTGTTCACCGCCACGTCAGACACACAGCACCAGCACTGTGGATACACTCGCGCCGCAAGCAGGTCCGAGTTCAACCATGGCGAAGTTTCTCGGCCTCGACCATTTATCGAGCATCCCGACGCCGACTGCCGCATCCATTCGCAAGTGCAATGCAAATTCCTCGTCAGAACTCAGTATGCCTGACGAAGATGACATACCCATTATTATATTATACCCCAATACCAGTTCTTTGGACTTGCAGAGAGCGACGAGGACTTCGAAAGCTCGCCATCTGCAGTAGAGGATCTACCACAAGATACTAGCTTTACGAGGTTGTGGTCTACGTCTGCCTACAGAGCACTTCATGCCAGTGATCCTCAGCTGTCAGCCGCGCCGTAGTCCTATCCCGGAGTGCACATTATGTGGGACTTGCCTGGGGATAATGGGAGACCTACCCATTTGTGATTCACGCTAACACCAGGGTAGTAGGCGCTACACCGCTGAACGTAAATCCGGGCCATCACTCTATTATGATACAATTAGATGGCTGCAGACAGAATAGAGCGAACGAAGACATACCGTGCCTTTCATGTCGCATCGAGTCTACAGTGAAAGTCCAGTCAATAAAGCCTCCGACATTGTACACTGCGAAACACACACCACATATATCTTCACCATGCTCAACTTCGGACATTTTGGTAGAACTTGCAGCAACAGTACACGCCATCTAAAGAGCGTGATTAGCACGGATGCTCGCGTAGACGTGCGACAGACTTCGTCAAGCACGACATATAGAAACCCATGTTCGGCGATAAGACGATCCAATACGCACGGAAATCACTCGAACACATCGGGAATTACACGTGACAGACTCTGGTAGAAAGACGGCAAATATACAGTCAACGGCGAGATCACGGATCAAACTGAAATCCTAGTATTCACTCGATATCCCTGTGTAGCCTTGGTACGCTGCGGAGAGCGAATTGCACTTGTTGTGGTGCAGGCAACGACACTACAAGAAGATGGTCGGCGAGTCAACTCAATCCCTTTGAATTTGTTTGGAAAAGCTGAAACGAAGGTTGCCGTAACTGCGCAAGTGCTGTGTCTGTTGTCTTCAGTGACTTGCTTCTATGCTGACCCCGATAGCGGTGTCCGCGAGGTGTCATCTTCGTGCTCACCAGGAATTGAGTGAGTAGTATGGTCAACCGACTATATGCGCGTACGACTACAGAAGCGTGTCAATTCTGCAGAGCCCGTGACAAAGTACCAGCTTTCGTTACCTTGACGACTCTTTCTCCCAATTGCGCCTGGTCCAATCGAACTTGATTCTTCGCAGGGTACAAAGCTAGGAGCATTATGTGAGCAGTCTATGGAGAAGCCGCCGCCGTCAACATCGGGGTCTTCGCAGAAGTCTTTGGATGAGCTTACCGAGCATTTGTAGGACTGCACACAAGAATTCGCGGAGTCTCTGTACGTCGTGGTGGATGAGATCCCTACAGTACCGGAAGGGTCAGGACTCAGCCTTTCCGTAGCGAAATTAAATGGGCGAGTGGCGATCTAACCACGCTACTGCTCCGTGTCAGCGGGCTTCAAGGACATACGGAATGTGATTCCTGGTGTCGAGCGTCCCTATAGACATTCGCATGAAGAAGCTACTGAAGACAGATGTCGTTCCTTGCCTGCAATGCAGAAAGAAGATTCAGCTACATGCCCTTCGGACCCACGTCGGCACTCACATCTTATTGCATCAGTTAGAGATATGAACTCGATCTTGCGGAGTAGGTGAATGTCCCTCCGATTGTAGCACCAGACCGTCTAGCGTACCAGTGACGCTCGACAAGGTTGGCTCAATAGCTCCGTCTGGATTCGGTGGAAGAGATCAATGTACAGTTAGTCTCAAACTTGAGGCAAAGCAGACTGGTCAAGTCAAACTGTGCTTACCATTGTGATTTCAACTACGGTGTCGCTGCCAAGTGCTCTAACAACAGCCCGTGCACGAATTTTCCCTTGCATTGTCCGCTCTGCCTTACAGAACTCAAGAACAAATCGACGCCTACATTCTGGAAATATAACATTGATGCGCACCTGCTAGAAGTGCATGCAACTGCCGCGTCGCCCATGGAGGCTCTTGATCCTGCCACTGAGAAGAACAAGGGTCCTGGAATACCTGCAGTGGCTGAACGGTCCAAGTGCGTCACATCCGAAGAAATATAAAGGCTTACAGCTATACAGAAATCACACACACGGTCTTGGGAGATCAGCGAGGGAGCTATCAGATACATCTGATATAGATATGGAGGAAGAGCCTGAATTGAAAGGGATCAGGCTTAGATGACGGGTAAGCGGACGGGTAATTCAACTCAGCTGGAGCCGCCAAGAAAGAAACGGAAGTCGATGTATATGTGTAACCAGATTGTCGAGATTGAGAGTACGACGAGCACGTATAGCGACGAGGGCGAGAGTCGAACCAACACCGCACCGAGTTTTTCCAGAGGGGAAAGGCGTGGGAAAGGCGACTTTCCCACGCATTTCCCTCCGGAAAAGTGGGCTGCGACATTTGCCTCGCTTTTTCCTCAGTCTTTCGCAAGACTACTGCTGCTTCACCGAGAGCTCTGCGACGTCATCACGTCAAGCGACTTATATTTTGCGCACTGGCGGACTCTTGACTCTCGTGTCTCTTGACCTGCAACTCCCATCTCCTCTCTCCGTTTGCTGGGTCATACTGGCCCGCCCTTTGATGCCATCTTGACGCCGCCGGTAAGTCTGTTACGACTTATCAAGAGAATATCCCCATGTATGTATTGAACACTTCAAAAACATTTGTATTGCTTTGCCGGTGAGTTCTCCTTCGTTTCAGGCTGCATATATTCACCGAACGGCGACGGCGACCGAATATTGAGCTTCACGCAGACGCGTCGGAGATTCAACGTTCAACCCTCGGTACGCGACACTCCTTGCTTTTCTCTCGCCTGCTGACACGCAATATTTAACTGCAGGTACTCTGAGACAAGAGCCCTCGGTCCCCAAACACTGTATTTCTCCCTATTATCTGCTTGTTCACCAACGACTCACACATGACTGTTTCAGGCCACCGGCCTTCGGTTTGGTGCCTCGCGCCGGGTGTAAGTGCACCGGCTGTCTAAGTTAGTCTAGACATGGATGCTGACTCGTCTGAAACCCTAGGAATAATTCAAGATGCGTCTTGTATGCTATGAGGTATGCAATCTGCGCTACTGCATCTTTCATTTGGTTTACTCAACACATGGCTCAGGTTACCCTCTGCGCCAGCCGGCGTACATGCGGCCGGCGCGGCGCCGAAGCTCGGTGTCAGCGAACACCACGGTATATGCGTTCAAGTGTAGATACTGCAGGAATGAAATCGTTTAATATGATGATATCATGTATATTAATTCAGTATCTACAAAAATGAATCATTTATTGCGCTATTGTACAGAGGGAGCGAGAACTGCAGTGAAGGACAGGACGAGCATGCCTAACGCCGGAGCCAGATTTCCTGAGGGGAAATATCGCGCAAAAGACTGGGGAAAGGTGCAGGGAAAGTATAGGAAAATTCCTCTTTTCCTTAGTCTTTCACTGACCTTGCCCGATGTCTTTTCCTCAGGAAAAGTTGTAGGAAAAGTCGCCTTTCCCACGCCTTTCCCCTCTGGAAAAACTCGGTGCGTTGTGCGGTGCAAAGCTAACCAGAGCGCTTTCCATACCAGGTACAAAAGGCGCCTCGCTCCTCTCTGGCGCCCCCTAGTAGAAGCAAAAAGCAAAGACGGATACATACGCTGGTTCGAGAGGTATCGCATAAGGTAAGGGTTGTGGAAGGAGCCTAAGTGTCAACGAAAACAGGTCATCTGCTTCTATATAGTAGTATAGTATATCGCCCGGCGATTCTGGGGTCCTCACGAATATTTGGGTAGTTGGCGCGGCTTCTAATGACATCCCTCTCACGACAAGGGAGACTACCATTAGTGCCGTGGTCTTTTCTTGATTGGTAGAGAAAACTACGGTAACAGGAGCTTTATTCTACGTGTACGAGAAGAGAACAACGCGATTTAACTACTTTTGTGCTCCCTTCAACAGACGGACCACACCGCACTTGACACGGTCAGCATGTAGATTCTCAACTGTAGAGAAAAGGTTTAACTGCTGACTTTCGCGCTCTTTTTTGTATGTAGGACTATCGAACTTCTGCGCGTCATCCTGCTTGTCACGGCGAAGTTCCTTCAAGGTTTTGAAGCCTTGCTCTACCATCCTATAGATGCCGCCAGAGGAGAACTGGGTCATGACCATTCGCGTTTCCCCTTCTCGAATCGGTGTATTTCCGTGGCGAAATATTGCGGAGGGAATGAGGATGGTAGAGCCAGCAGGGAACACGATGATCAGCCTGAGTGGATCCAATACAATCTGCCCGCCGTGTAAAGGATCAAAGTCACCCAGTGCAAAAATCGAGCACCAGCCAACAGCTCGATTGAGGCTGTCAACGTGAGGAACGGTACACGCTTTTGGTCCGAAATTCCAGGAAGTCGCAGCAAAGACGCTGTTAGGGAATAATGGTCTCAATGAAGGATCGTTTTCGAGGACTTGATCAAGGCCGTCGAAGTATTCTTGGTACATCTTGGGAGCAAGCATGGCCATGCACGCTATACATCCCATTAAATTGGACAATATCAGAGTGTGTGTCTTAAGGAGGATAGAAAGCATGTAGTCACTTACAGCTAGCAAAATGCGCCGCCCGTTGAATGTTAATATCGTTCACCAGTCGTTGCAGAGGCTCCTCGTTGTACGGCTTTTGAGCAAGAGTACCCGGACGCTGGTTCAATTATCAAGATCCAGAATTTTAGGAAGCATTTTGCAAACGTACTGTTGAACCGGGGCCTACAGAAATACCCGCAGTGATTGAACGATAAGGGCCGCGGCGATTGCCGTTTCCGAGTGTAAGTTCTCTATTTGCAGTCTCCATAGCAGTTTTACACCCTTTCATGATCTTCTCCCATTCAGCGCGGTTCGTGGGCCGGCCTGCCAAGTACGCAACAATGAGGCCATTTACATCAGTTATTACAGTGGGTGTTCTGGTAGAATAGATCAGTTCTAAGAAGTGTCCGATGAGGAAGGATACAACTCACATGCCATCCCAAGCGTGCAATAAATATCCCATTTGTTGGTACTCCTCAAGCGTTCTCATTTTATTGTCAGCCGGAGCGGAGCGTCCAGCATACGCGCCAGCAACGATTGGGGCGTCTTGGACATTGTATTCAGTGCGCATGATGTCGGGTCGTCCTAGTCTCAAGGAAGTTTTCTCGCTGATTTGATGACCAGAGCCCATGGTTTCTGATCGTCGTGGCCGTTCACGACGACGTTTCTTTGACTTGCCTACAGTGGCCGGCGCTAGCGTGTACGGTGCCGTTAGTTGTGATCGAGCTCGTCTTTTTTGCCTGCGTGAAGCCTTTCGTTGTTCCTGAGAGTCCTGAGTAGTGTCGACTGATCATAAATTGAGTACTTGCGATTCTAGTCATGACTGGCCGGAACTTACCTTGATCGGCCTGAGCCAGAGTGGCCGGAGGCGGGCTATTATTGTAAACGATACGCTCTCCCGGCTCAAGATCGCCGAGATTTTGTGCACATCGGACGCGTTCTTTGTTGAGGGCAACCTGAAGTAAGTCCTCTATGTCATAATTAAGCCGAATTATTTCTCCGTCCTGTGTACCAGGAAGCAAATGAGCCACGCGAGAACGAGTCTATGTAGCATCTAAGTCAGACCAGTCGTCTCGGAAAATTGGACGACGCTACCATATACATTTCCTCGGGTGTATTGGACATTTACGCGACGCGAAGAGGCTGAGAATGGAGAAGGGGGAAGGAGAGGCAGATGAGACAAACGAGCGGTTGGTCCCAATGTGCTGTTTATATGCAGGGGCCAAGGGACAAGAAATCACAATTAGATCATCGGAGCTCTAAAAGGAAAGGTACAGTACCCATAAATTCTGTTTCTCTGTGGCGGAACTTCTACCCCAGCTGCAACGTCCACTGTTGTATAGGTCCTTCTCCAGTCGTCGACGAAGACTTGTGTGCGATTAGCCACCACAGCCATCGAACGCAGAGGGCGTCAACGCGACCGTGCAGACTCCCTTCTCGGAGGATCTACCCCTGGCCATCGAACGCGACGACCCGCGCGCGACAGCGTGCTGTCTTCTCTCGATGGGCCGCCACTTCTCCCGGACGCAGAGGACGTCAGCGCGACCGCGCAGATTCCCTTCTCGGAGGATCTCCCCCTGGCCATCGAACGCGACGACCCGTGCGCGACCGCGCGCTGTCTTCTCTCGATGGGCCACAACTTCTTCCGGACGCAGAGGACGTCAGCGCGACCGCGCAGATTCCCTTCTCGGAGGACCTCTCCCTGGCCCTCGAACGCGACGACCCGTGCGCGACCGCGCGCTATCTTCTCTCGACGGGCTACCGCAATTGCCGAAGGCAGGAGACGCCAGAGCAATGGCATATAGCTCACGCCTGATGGATTTCCTCACAGGAAAAGCAGAGGCTTTTTGCATCTTGGGCTGCTCGGGGAGTTCTGTCAGTAAATTATAACAACGTCCGCGGGAAATGATGGCACGAGACGCACTCATAACCGGCAAGACGGGTACCTAGGTTCTTTAGAGAGAGCTTCAGTTGCGCCCGTCTGCGCTGTCAAGTTTGTAGCCACAAGCCTACCCCGGAAACGCAACTGGTAGTGTCTGAACCTCTTCGAATTGTCCGTAAATCAGCAAGCAGATTAGTTTTATTTCAACTGCCATTGTAATGCTCACCGGTTGACGTGCAATCAATCGATGAGGTGTACACAGGCGTTGCGTTTTCCGCCCTGTCTGTATGATTCGGCTGCATCCATCGTGTGTGGAGCGCAGGCCTCTTTGCGCTACCGTTCGAGCACGGGCGGTAGAGCCTCTTTCGCAGCCTGTTGCGCGTCCCATGGAGTGAAGGATGTGTCTTTCGCTTTTCACTACAGAGGATAATGTGATTACCGTTCCACTACAGTTTGGCATTATAGGTATCCTCGCTATGCATAAACTTTCGCTTGTACGGACCTGCATAGTATTTGCTTGTACTCACAGCGTTTCTGATGGGTCTTTGTGACACCGAGACTTAAAGGATTCTCCGTACTGTGTGTGGCAGTTATGCGTGCTGACAAGTAACTGAGTTGAACAGTATATGAAAATTAAGGATCCACCTTGCGCACCTGACAGCTCTGATTGAAAGAGTAACCAGTATGAGAGATACGGTCTAGTAAGTATAACATGAGTACGCGGCGATTGCAACAGGCCCTACGGCATCACGTCGAGGATGGCAGAGAAGAATCGCGGAAAGGGTCATGAGCAAGTAGGCTCTTCCCGTAGCCTCGAATACGAAAGACAGTCGTTCCTTTCCTTTATTTGGAGGCTGTAGCGAAGGTGGGGGGTCTTGTGCGAGGTCTGCCGGAGTTTGAAACATGCCGACGGCACCAGCACCATCGACGTATCTAGCGCCCTAGATGTTAGCGCCTAAGCGTGTGCAGTGGCAGTGGTCGGGTTGCTTTATGACATGCACGACGCGCACTCTGAATGGCGCATACAAGCACGAATTCACGCGTTTTCGACATCTCAGAGTATAAAGTTGATGAAGGACAAATTCTGCAATCTGAATATGCCAATTAATGCACAGAGTCCAAGTCAACATGCCGGACTCCACCAACCAATAGCCAGTTCGTCCAATGATTCTCTACCACATTCTCCACTCACAACTATGAGGCCAAGTTCACCAACTGACAGCATCTCTTTGGGAGCGAAACTCTCCTCAGGACGAAAATCTCCCTCCCGGTTCCATTGGTCCACACACGGCGGTGAGTGGAGCGTCGACGCCGCGCATATAGGCGTGTCACCTCGACAGGACGAGCGTGAAATAATCTTGGGTGGGCGCGTAAATCCAACAATTGGACTAGCAACACCGCCGGCTGCGAGACCGATACCGCCCCATGCGTCGCGTGTTCGGTTACCAGCTCCGTTACAGTCGCCGTATGTATACCACGGCATACATGCATCACATATGCGCACACCTACAATTCAGCACTTACATACATGGCCGCCGTTTCCTCACCGGGCCTCTCTGCCAACGCCTCCTGGTGCCCCAGGCCGCCGCTGTTACTGCTGAACTTGGTTCATCCCCCAGAAAATGCGCTGCCGTCTCCTGAATGCGGGTCACCGTCTCCGGTCTTTATGCATCCGTAACCGTTCGCAGCAGCTCCTTCTTCCTTACCAGCGGGTACGAGCCTCCTGGAATAATCTATTGGGTGTGACTATTTCAGGACATCCCAATCCCAGAAGACTGTCTTTTTCCGGGATTCGATCCATCAACATGGAATCGTTATCTTCCCATTGGTGACCGTCTTTTTGTATCTGTTCGCGCGCTACAAGCATACGGAATTCGAACTTTAGGTGACTTCGGCAGATTTACTCGAGGATGTGCAAGGCCGACCGCCACTTGTTGCGCAAATGGTTAACGCATCCACCGGATGACATACGCGCGTAGGCACGCGCTCGCGGGATATCGTGGAGAAGGTCTACAGGCATCCTGCGGCTCGAAAGAAGAACGAGCGTGTCGACAACAATTTCATTTTCCCGAGCTTTCCTCGTCACGCCCTCCGCGCCTCACGTCGATACAATACGAACATGCCGGGACCGGACCCGCTTATAACAACACAGAACGAATTAATCGACTGGATGGTCGCACGAGTGCTCAATCAGGTCGATAAGGAGGACGACGAGCTCCTCTGCCGCCAACATGGATTCTTTCCCGAGAAACAGCTTACCTGGGACAAACTACTTTCCTGGAACATTTTGCTGAAGGAGGATATCGTTGCTAAGTATTTTCCCGTGCTCTTTTCCATCTTGTTAACTACTGCAACCAGTAAAGAAGCCCGTGCTCCGCTCGAAGCCCAGGCCACATCTGACGGTGACTCCTCGGAAGACGAAGACGATAGCGACGACGGAAGTAGCGACGACGAAAACGACCATGCCGACTCAGATTCTGATGCTATGAATGCTTATTCGCTTCAAAAGCGGCGGGATTCCTGAATAGTAGGTGTCACAATATCGCGCTGATATAAGCCAACCAATCGTCGGGATGTTACAAGCATTGCATGTATGCTTCTAGCTTTCCGCAATCAAAATGCGAGCCATCACGCAAGCTTACTGATGCAGTATTAGCATTTCCTGGTGTCACATGGTTTGCCTGCGGAGTGCACTAAATCGTATACCGCGTATTGAGCCTCTGCGGTCTCTGTATCTCGTATAGTACAATGCTGACACGGCTGCGAGGGCCGGCGAAAGGCGCTGATGAGAGACTCAAGGCCTGGGGGAAAGCGTTAGAAGCAGGAGAGCCTGCCATGCAAATAGTATTTGACAAGCATCAACAAGATGCAGAAATCCTGGGAAGCTCGACTTGGAAAGCAGGGCGTCCTTCGTAGCGGCACTGCGGCGTGTGGCCGAAGTAGCAGCCAATATCGAAACGCGGAAAAGGAAGGTCCTGACTGTCGAGGACCTCTGGGCCGACAGCGCAGAGAGAGAAGGGCTTCCTAAGTCTATGTCGGCCCAGAGGTCCTCGACAGTCAGCTCCTGTACCCTGGCGAAGCCGTGACCGTCTATATCGACGGCTCCTGCCTCGACAACGCCACTGTTAATGCCAGGGCTGGTGCCGGCATCTACTACGGCCCCGACCACCCCCACAACCAGAGCATTAGACTGTCTGGCCCCGCAGATACCAGAAACACTGGGGAAAATACAGCTATTTACCAGGTCGCGGTCACGCAAGTGCACCTGCCTGCCTCGCTGAACATCGTCAGCGACTCTAGAACCGCTACGCTTCTGCGCTTCTCATTTTGGGAAATGGGAAATGTTAACAACGGAAATGAGCTGCTTGAGGCAGCTTGCTGTTTCATTAAAGAATATCCACCGGACCTCCAAACCGCGATTATGAATGGTTATCTTGTCAATATGTCTGGTCGCCTCGGACACTGATTCGAGATTGATCTTTTGCATAAGCATCTCAACTTCTGGACGTAACTCCTCCACAACACAAAGAACGAGAGTTTTGACTCCGACTTTCCCCGTGAAATTGTTTGCCTCAACATCCCTGGATTCCGAAAACTATATGAACGAATACTTCCTATCTTGCACGGTCACCATCCACCAAGGACAAGACCGCCGACATCAACAAACTCGGGGAACATTATCGCCTCGAGCGCATCTTACAGTTTGTTCTGAGCCGTGAGCAGCGTTACAAAGTCATCAACAAATTCGCCGCGGGTATCGACAAGGTATCGGGCGGCAAGCTAGACTCGTTCCTGGAGCGTACGGTTCATGATAAGACAAGCATCTACGACGACGACCATGAGCCTACTAGCTCCGCGCCACATAAGCCGCCGATGCCTATGGCATCCGAGAACGGGATGGCAATCATGTCGGATCTTATAGTCTCTCTCTCCGGACTTAGTCTTTCATCAAGACTCAAGTATCGTGACATTGCAGTGGTAAGAAATCATAACATCGAGGCTTATATCTCATACTAATTGCGGTCTTTTCCAGTGCGTCGTCGTTTTGCGGGAACTATCTGGGGTGGTGTATCATCAGTTGCGCTCGTAGACGAAGTGTTTGATGCCATGCTTGAGGTTGACCCATCTGTAGGGTTAGGAGCTGCAGTAGAAAGAACAAGCCGTACACGTTGCAGCAGCTTTGTTGATAGAGCGGGACCCTTAAATATTGCTTTAAGCTTCAGCTACTTGTTCAGCATCTGACAAAATTTGACAATCGTCAGTAAGGTCGATCGAGCACGATGATTGATCGGCTGCGCGCTTGCTACGCTCGGCGAACATTTCCTTGAACTCTTGCATTATGCTCGTAATAAATGTAAAGATCTCTCCTTCAACCTGGGGGAAGCATCTCAAAGGTCCAATGACTTCGCGCAAGCGTTCGAGTGTTGAACACAGGTGTGCCTTCTCCGCGAGACGCTCAATGATGAAAGCTTGAGACGGCATATGGTGAATGTCGCCACAATGGTCAAGCCACAGATCCACGCGAAAGCGTTCCAGCATGCGAAAAACGCAGCCTTCATGACGGTCCCTTTGAGCGGCCAATAGATCCCGTCCTTTCTTTCTTAGGTATTCGGCTGTTTATATATGCTCTGTCAACGTCGAACATCCTGTTCATACGTAGCAATTTCGGGGTACAGAGAATGTATCGAGCAGCACTGCGACGGTGGAACAGTGCTTTCTTTATTGTATTAAAGGCAGGCTTGTTGCGGACACAGATCCTAAGTAGGATTGTACTATTGGAGTAGGACTGGTGCAAGCTTCTCCCTGCGAACCGCGTCTTGCTTCTGTTGCGCAGTCTTGCCTTCCTCGAGAGGAAGTAGCCGGGCCCATGATGGCGCAAAGGTATACGCCACGGCGGGTAGACCATCGCGTCCAACTCGGTTTAGCCTCTGTATTAATATTTCAATGCTGTCCACAAGTCCGACGATTATAGCGAGACGGATATTCGAGAGGTCTAAGCCATAGGTTCAAGTATCAGTCCATATAATCAGACGTAGCTTGATACAATCCTGAAGGTCCTTCATGCATCTTTCGCGGTAATCCTTTAGCATCACGGAGTTGTATAGTCGAATGAGACGTTTGCGGCCAGGGATATTCTTCAGATGAGCTTGTCAAGATACTGCATAATACGCCGTCCTTCCTCGATGTTGTTGCAGGAAATGAGTGTGCAAGAGAGGTTGTCAACAGCAGACATATCATAAGGAATAGCAAAGGTTAATCTAGAAATTCGTACCCAGAGACAGCATTCTTGAAGAAGAGTAGAATGTATTTGACGTTATGTCGGTCGACAGAGTAGCGAGCGTTGACGTAAGAGCCGGACTGAAGTCCGAGACTACTTACGATCTTCACAGCTCGCTTAGGAGTTGCCGTACCAGTTACAGCGCACCAGACAGTCGATGGGAGGAGCCTAGCATTTAGCGTCTGCAGGAGCTTATATGAGACCCGCCAGGTACCACTTTGCTCGTCGGCCAGATGGGCTTCGTCTATAAGTATCCAGCGTGTACTCTTCTTGAACTTGCTGTTTCCGAGTAATTTGACCATGCGCTCGCTTTGAAGCATCTGGGGGCTCATGACACCAACACGGACATCCTTTCCGTCGGCGAGCTCATTGAATAGGGCCCAATTTTCATAGTACGCGCTCCGTACAGTGTCCTCGTTGATAGCGAGTGCGCGCAAGCCGCATCTCGATGCAATTTGTGCCTATATGCGCCGCATATATGTTAGTGGGAGATAAATACTCGAGCAGAAACATACTCACTGTCTGTTCCCCAAGAAGTTTCGTAGGAACAATGATGATGCCAATCCCAGTCTCGTTCCTTGCTTGAGCGGCGAGGAGAGGAGAGGAGCTAAAAGAACCGTTGTCTTCTCCATATAAGGTGCTACAGCGAGGAAAATGTCTCGACCGTTGACAAGGTCGAGTGCATGGTCAAGTTAGAAAGGTCGAACACTTTCAATGTTGAACTTCTCGCACAAGCTCGGATTGTTTCAGGAGTTTTGAAGTGTTCGTTCATGGCGCATAACAACAGAATTAGGTATTAAAAAGATAGTATTTGACAGAATTTGACTACGCCATAATGAATATTGTGGTCGCGGAGAGAGTTGCGCTGGCGCTTCCACGGACCGCTTCAACCGACCTGATGCCGTGCTTCTGTCGGCCTCAAATTCAAACTCCGGCAGACCTCGCCCAAAGACCCCATCTCAACCCCACCTTAGTTACAGACTATGTACTTCGAAGACTCGTCCAAGGACTTCCAACGTCTCCTTATGCGCTCTCATTTCATGCTCACGCGCTGTTCCACGACTGCGTATAGATCACGCCAAGGTACGTCCCTCTCATTCACAGCCTCATCCACGCACTTACGTGCCAACTCTCCAAAGTGTCGAGCTCATCAGTGCCGAGCCATCGAGGATACACCAGGCTGACCATCAGCATGCATCGCCGCACGTGTGAGCGAATGTATCTACGTCCTCTTTGTCAGCCTACTCGACACTCGCAGGTCTACAGCGAGAGGCCCATTATGTTTACCATAAGTCGGCGTGATCGCTACCTCTGCCCCACACTCCGTGCCTACCAATCATCCATAAGTAACTATGTGACAGCTGCGACTGGCCTGTAAAGTCCTTCTCATTTCTTTCAATCCTACATTGTGCTCATTGACTTACTGTAACTCAGTTATAATCAGGATGGCCGTCTCTATCGTCTTTACAAGTGGCGCCTCGCTTCGCTCTAGCGCTCCTTGCAAGTAGGTAGCGGCCACTGGAACAAATTCGAGCGCGGTGTTCGCTGCGAGGCTTGAGTTTGAGTATCGGAAAAGAAAGATTTCGAATTAGCACGCACTCCCACGGCAAGTCAACCTGGTGAGCGCCAACGCGCGTACACGTCGCTCACAACCACAACACACATGCCATGATTGCCACTTACCGACAGCCATAGAAGTTTTGAATGAAATTCAACCTTATTCGGCGAGTTCTCAGGTAAGTGTGATAAGCAACATTTGCCCATAGAAACTGATAAGCCGCTGCTTCAGCAACTTACCGGTTCAACCATTCAAGTCTCTCTTGCGTGCGCGCACAGGAAGGAGCAGTAGGGACGTTATAAACATCGCTGTAAGTTACACAGAAAAAAAGTCTGCACTTTACACTAGCGACTGATGGAAAGTTACGTTCGTCGTAGTGTCTTCCCCTTGCGGTAAACGCACTCGCGCATGCGAGCGGTGTCGGATGAGGGACAGTGCGGTGTACAGTTGCCTGCGAGAGAAGGCAAGCCTGGAGAGATCAATGCGGACTTTGTCCAAGGTGAGTCCCCGGCAGCTATTGAACGTGTCAGCGTGTGCGAGAGCTAACGGAAACTGATGTCGCAGCAGGGTACGTCCTGAATACAAGACATATTTGAACGTTATGCGTGAGGTCAGAGAATCTTGTTCTCCTCTCGGTCCTCATCCTGACCGAGAAGCTTGACAGTCACGAGGCGCTCTCCGATGTTGATCACCTCGCACCGCACATTCTTGACCTGTCGGCGCGAGCTACTTAATCTCGTAAGTGCATGTGTATTGTTATGTACTCTCCCTCACTAATATGATATATTCTTTCGCATAGTGACTCACTGGACTCGACAGTATCACCGAAGCGTCCAAGATATACCCTGGTCTACACACTCACTAGTAGGGGTGCATTAATAGTACCGTCTCGAATAAAAATCACTATGTATTCTGCAAGAAGAAATAACATTTGTTACCCCATATTATGCCTATTGAGCGATCATGAGCAAATTTGAACGTGAAGTTATGAAGCCTAGAGCACCTGAGCAGACGACCTTACGACCGCGGGAAAGCAATGCTGGATAGGCTGAAAAAGATGCGAGGCAGCGCGGGCGAGGTCGGATATTCGCAGGACAACTGAAGATCATATATTTAGTGCATAGCGGTAACTGGCATCCGTGAATTCTGTGACCATACAAATGTTCAAACACATATGACAACATGGTGCAGAGAAGCACACGACGCATGGAAACATAGCAAGAAACGACGTGCAAATCAAGAGAGCATTGGACAGATACGGCGTAAGAGACGAGAGAGAGGAATGCAATGACTGAGGTTTTCGTCAGAGGCTGGAAGGCTGGTGAAGTTGAGCGGAATCATCAAGTAATTCGTCCCAAGAGAGGTAACCTTTCCTCCCCGATTTAGGATAAGAGGCCTCCTCGTGGTCGCTGTCGTCGCCGACCTCAAGGGAGGATAGGACGTCTTGCTCTGCCTCTGCGTCGACGTTGATCATCTGCTGATGGATGGTCTCGTCGTGAGGATGTCCAGTGCTGCTAAAAGCTTGACTTGGGGGGTTGTAGCTCGCGGGAATATACGCCACATGATGAATATATCCCGCACTGTACGGATACCCGAACGTGGGGTAGGATGGATGGCGCATGCCTACGCCATAGTAGTCGACCACGGGTGGATACCGATAACCGTAGTATCTGACACCAGCGTAGTCCGTGAAATAATCGAGTTGACCGTTCGTAATTGCGTTGGACTGATCCATCGTTGACCCACCACCCTGCTCACGAGCACCCTCATCATCCTCCCCAGCATAGTCGAGCTCGATCCCGTGCTCATTAACGTTTTGATCGCGAATGTCTTCCATAGGCCCCTGGTCATCACAGGTCGTATAGCTGCAGCTAGTCGCCGTTTCAGACCCACTGACGCCCATGATGGACTCGCTGTTGGACACGAGTTCATCGACATCGCTGTGTTCGCCTGGCGTAGATACGCCATTGAAGGAGGAGGTAGTAGTCCACATGGGGGCATCTTCGGGTTCTGATGCGACCGTCTGGGAGGTGGACGCTAGACTTGGGTGAGGCGCGGAGTTGATCGCCCTGTTATTGTCGCGGGCATGTGGGCTATAGGGATCTGAGCCCCGCTTGTGCCGAGTCATCCTCGACTTGCCGGTGCATCTGAACAGGCAAGGACGGACTGAGCCGTCGTCCTTAGATATGTGTAGGTTACAGCGGAATAGGGTTTCGGGAACACCTCGACTGTACACCGCAAAGTTACTGATTTGCGTAGACATGTATCATAAGAAGAGTTTAGACGTACTGTATAACCTCATGAGATCGGAAATTGTGGCCCTGGATAGTCTTGTAGCCACAGTCTGGCCAAGAACACCTGTTCGAGGAGGAGGAACTCCTATCAGTTGTTTTCTACATCCAGAAACTTTGGAGCTTACTGGTCGCGAACTTTATGGGTTCGTAGGTGGAGGTGGATATCATTGGGGGAAGCAGTGACGGTCTCTTGGCAAACGCGACAAACCCACTTCAAGTACGACCATCAGTATATGCTGTGGTTATATAATGTTCACCACTTACCTCTTTAGGACGCTCTTCAGCACGCAGGTAGCCCTGGAGCACGGCACTAAGCATGCAATGTCTATTGGATATGAATGAGATGCACTCACATATAAGTCTACCCAAGTTTTTACTATTTCATCAATCACCTCATCCTGTATTTTCGTGCGCAAAATTGTTAAAAGATCGACAGCAGACAAGAGGATATCTCACAGTAAAATTGAACCACTTTTTATGGCGAATAGATTTCTGCGCCTGTGGCGAAGCGATGTAGATGGCGCCGTTCAGTATGCAAAACGAGCTGGAAAAATAGGCTGCTAACCTCGGGCTTGGTCGCTTGAACCTTCGAGACATTCTTTGGCAAGTCGCGGAATTTGCGACCGGGAGAAGGAAGAATGGGCTGTAGCATCGATGAATGGGTTACAGGTGTATACCAGTAAAGTATGAGAATCATACCTCTGTGCCCGGGATCGAGGAGAAGAGGACAAAATTTGCCGCATCTGACTCTTGAGCAACGGGGTAAACGAAGTTGGGCGTAAAGAATGTATGGATTATGGAATCCGCCTCGCCCTCGCCTTGTGCAAGTCGACGGATGCTGACGGGGTATCGGGGGGTTCGACTTGTCATGGAAAGCATGTCGACGTACGCGTTGATGCCCGAACTCGAGCTAGCTGAGCTTTATATACTGATCCTTACAAGCACCTCGAAGTAAAAGGGGTCTTGGAAGTGAACGGCCACTTAGGAAAGATACTTACGTCTGTATTGTTCCAATCCTTAGTGTTTATAGGGACGAGCCCAGCGCGTGCTTGACCATAGCGTTTGTCTTGGACATATACCGTTTGGAGCTACATGGTCAAAAGCTGGATTTTCTTTCCTACCAGCCCATGCAGAGCTCCGATATCAAGGAGCACGAGCTCTTTACATGGAACGTCGTAAGTTTTTTGAGCGTGCCGCGACAAAGTGAAACTATTGCCGAGATAAACGGGAGCTGCTAGGATACGGTCAAATCCGGCCAACACTCTTCTAGGATCCTGCGCCGGTGCCTTGTCTGTGGGAGGACTCTGGGCAACTTATTAGATCACTACGAGAGTCCGGACGGTTGCACCTAGGCAGGAAAGTGAGTTTGCTGATGATTGTTGGTATCAGCGGTAATGACCTTTCATACTCCGCTCGGCATTCTCACGGTCTCACAGGGCTCCCTCGGATTTTTAGTGATCTGCAGAGAGAGATCTTGGTCTTTGATCGGCTTCTGAGCTTGAATTTCGGAATTCTCATGATCTGCGGGGAAGGATCTCCTCCAAGCCGCTGAGTGTGGGGCGTCACAACCCCGAACGTCGGTAGAGACTCGTACTCCGTTGGTAATTTGGCATCACTTGCTCGGCTTGCCAATGAGGTCTTCAGATAGTGAACTGCGGTTGCCACTAGCACCGAAGAGGAAAGGAGAAAGCTGTGAACTGGAAACTTTAATCTGCCCATGACGGGTGAGATTTGACAGGTGAATATTTCTCCTCGCCCTTTTCACAGAGCAACTCCTGCTTGTATCTTTCTCATAGTCGAAGTTGTAGCCACCGTAGATTTTCCTATCTTATAGCATGTGAGCAACGAATTCAAGTCTGGCCCCTCACCCAAAAATCAACACTGACAGCCATCTGTGCAGCATGGACTCCGTCACCGCTGTCCAGGCTCTCGTGGTACCAGCGGACCCTACACGAAAACCGCACCTCAGCTTGCTGCACACAACCCCTCTCAGAGCTCAGGGCCAGAGTGCAGCTGAAGCTGAAGTCTACAAAGCAGGCCGCGTACCCCATCCCGAAATCCTCATGGAATACGCTCAGCACGATCTGGGTCCGGGGTGTTGGCGTTATCAGGTGGGTCTCACGATGCATTTCTGAACGATGATACGACAGGCAATGTCATTCTTTTTGTAGCTCCTCGAAGCACTTGACGGTATGAAGAAGAAGTTTGACTGCCCCTACATTATTTTCTTTCCGGTCGTTTCGAGGGACAACCTTCCCTTCCCTATCAACCAATTCGCACAGAAGCAGCTGGGTTACCGTTTTCAAGAGCCGAGGGCATGGAGAGGTAATCTTGTCATTGTCAAGTATGCGAATCCGGATTACACTCAGATGATGAATATCTCAATGGCAGACTTTCCATTGGTGAAGAATTACCTCACATACAACGGCTGCCACATCAGGGTTAGTTGCTGAGGTCGTAGGGATGGATTTAGTCTACAAATGCTGACCTCTAATTGGGATAATCTACGAGTCAATCGATTAAGTAGACGGAGTGTGTGTCTAAATCCAGATTGACCAGCGCATGATACGCCTGGGGATAGCACGGGTATGGGTAGCCCGCGGAGGTTACGGGTAAGGGTGAAGGGTACGAGTGCGGTTTGTGAGTTTTGTACTCACGTACCCGCATGCCAACCCATGAAGACGTATGATATCAACAATAGCGGATAGTTTTGTCGTTACGTACTTTGGCCGTAGGCAAAAGTAAATAAAGACAAACAACGACCGCTCAAGCGCGCGCAGTAAAGACGCAGCGACTCATTCAAGACTACGAGCAAGCACAACTTATTGGTATGCAATTATTCTATCTATTGACTCCTACATGTATATTACAATCATATACATATAGATTGTGATATGAAGGCCACATGAAAGGACAGGTGAAGGTCTCTGCCGCAGACGATGCGTGCTTTCGCGCGTTGGACAATGGTGACGACAATGTCGACGGCACCCAGGACTATGTATACTGTCAGACGACGGGCGAAGATGACGTACGCTGTCAAACGACACAGAGAGACAAGTTAAAACGGCAAGGGCGCGGTACACCCTCGTTTAAGTGCAAGACCAGTATGTCACGGAACGTGGTAAAGTGGTATGTAAGTCTGTATCATCATCTGTTTACTTCTGAAATACTTCACCAGCAGAGCTCCCAGTCTGCGATTTGCGACAGACAGGCTGGTATGCGACGGCCTCCACCATAGACGGCGCCCAGGTTCGTGACACGAAGGCATAGGGAAATGGACAAGACACAGATACGGACAATGAGAGTTAATAACCTTCATCACTGAGACTTTCGTGAAGAAGCCGAATGATTGATAGCTCAGTTCATAAACGCCATTCTAGAGTCAGTCTGAACCGTCATTACGAAGGCTATCCATGCCAATCATTCCAGATGTATTACGGCGTCCGCCCGTGTATTAGTCCCACTGGCGACTACGCCGACTCGTTCCCGGCGATGTACGTCGTATTACTTGACACATTCTCTTGTTGTCGGTGGCCACACTTGTCAAATGAACGTCATACTTGGCTTGAATTGATCTCAGACGATGGCATAGACATGGATGACATGGATAACATATCAGACAACTGTACTGATTTATCAGTACGGCAGAATCACATAATAATCGATATGACGCGGACGCGGCCACTCTCCACATCATTCAATTAAGCCTACTACACCATGGAAAGTACGCAGAGGAGTCGCGATTTGATAAAACAATATATACACACCTCAGTATCCGTCTGACGTTCTATTTCGGATACTACAGCAGGCTTCTTTGGGTCTGAAAAAGCAATCACGCGGATGTGCTTGAAGAGAGTCACTATCAGGAAAAAGCGCACCCGGTAATAGACCTGACAATCTCCTCAACCTAGAACCTAAAAGGAACCTAAACCCTGGGTATATCCTTCGATCTGGTATCTCCTGGGTGGTTGGCACCTGCAAAGGGGAGTGCAGAGTACTCGTCTGAAGAGGAGTTGGTGTAGGAATCTCTACCTCCGGTCGTAGCCTCCAAATATGCACGAAGCGACTCGATTGCAGGGTAGTATGACTGCAGGACTGCTCGACTGCAAGGCTGGGTGGTCGTGCGACCGTGGGAAAGTCGAGTCGCGAGGTGATTCGATCGAGTAGTCGCAGAATGGCTCGATTGCAGAGTTATGAGGTCGTGGGCTTGCTCAGTCGCGAAGAGAAGCGATGCGACGAAGAGTGTGATGCTCCGAGGTGTGAAGCGACTGGAAGCGACTGGAAGCGACTGGAAGCGACTGGAGATGGTGCGACGCGACTGGGAATATGGTCGGGTAGCTGTAAAGGGTGCAACAAGAATGACTAAAGTAGTATAGAGACGTGCAATGCAGGTGGTAGCGCGATCGAGAATAGAATAACGCGACTGGGAATGACGCGACGCGATCGACAGCAGTATGACGCGACTGGAAAGGTGCAATAGAGTCGCTGAGGGTGTAAGGCAGTCGCAGTGCAAGAGAGAACTGAAATAGAGTCGCAAGATGCAAGTAAAGCGGTCGACTAGGCTTGCTAACTCATAGAGTCGAGTCGCAATCGTTCTACAGGCCTTTAGACGAACCTAAGACATAGACACGACTGCTTGAAGGCCAATAACAGCCAACAGCTGTGCTAAGTC
>SWBT01000537.1:0-34584 GCA_005298045.1 Pleurotus ostreatoroseus | reverse complement strand
GGTATCGTGAGGTCGATGGCCTCCGTGGGGTCAAGTTGAGCCCCTAGGCCAGCAAGGCCATCTGCACCTTCATTCCCATTGTCCCCACTGTGCCCCTTTACCCACCGGAAGGTCGTTGCGGCAGACCGGCGTCTCAGATGGTACGCGGCCGCTCTGAATATTTCGGAATTGGCAACACCGATCCAGCCGTGGGCCTCCCAGATGGGGAGCCGGCGGGTCAGACCGTCAATCACATATTGGGAGTCGGACACGATATGTAGAGGGGCAAAGGGAGGTGAGTTCCTGGCTGCTGTTAGCACTGCTACCAGTTCACCAACCTGGTTTGTTTGCGGGAGTGTAGGTGGGACCCGAATGGCTTTGTTTGCGGGGTGAGATGCTCCGTACCAGATGCCACTCCCCGCTCGTGCCCCGGTTTCGTCGTGGATGCGGGCGCCATCGGTGTAGACGGTGAGGGCTTCGTCGTCGATCTGGAGCCCCCGTCGAGGCCTCAAAGCAGGGGCGGGAGCCATTCGTCCTGGCGAAACGAACGCGCGGAAGCCATCAGCAACGGTGTCCGTGGTTAGGGACGGGTCAAAGAGGATCGCCGCGTCCGTCTTCCGGGCCTGTACATTGGCGCGTTTGCGCCGGCTGGTCAGGATTAGACCGTCCCGCTACCAGTTTCAATCGAATTTAGTTCATACAACCACCAATAACTTCTCTACACTTCCTGGTTAACGTTGTCCGTGCAGAGCGCTAGGAGACTGTAAGTGTGGGAAACAGTTAGGTAATCCCGGCAACTAAAGGCCAATGAAAGGCCACGGGGAAAATAGATCAGGCTACAATGCAAAAAGCTGGGAACGAACACCTCCCTTACACTCGCGATAAAACCCTCACCAAATAAATTTGGTAGCGGGAATTATCTGCAGCGTAGCCTTCACAAGCATCATCCATACGATTTTCTTGTTGCTGCTGTCAGAGCTTTAGATGACTGCGGTTCGGGTATTGCTGAAGCCATAGTTGATGAGGCTCGACGGGTACGTTTCTTGACAACCACCTTCAGCATCTGAAAGTATCTAACTGATCTTCATTCACATTCTTCGCTATCTAGATATTAGAGGAGATCGACAAGGTTGTAGATATCTCACGGTCTACATTGCATGAGCGATCTGTTACAGCGGTGGCGAAGGAAGAGCATCCGAGGCCGGCCAATGCTTGGGCCTGTCGCAACTCTCTGCGCCGCGTATTATTTCGGTTCTGTAAGGACTCGGACCATGCCCCCCGGTTTCTACATCTTGAAGGCATCGTCTGCACGGACCTCCCACCTCTCGCTGGCGGATTGCTATCTGACGTATTTCATACGAAGTATAACGACACTGACGTCGCACTGAAACTTCCGCGATTCTTTCTAAGCTTGAGGAATCGAGAAAAACGGGAGAGCGTGGTCCGTCCGTCCTTTAATTGCTTGACCTGGTAACTTGGACTGATATAGCGAATACCTCAGTACCGCCGAGTTGCGATAGAATGTGTTCTATGGTCAAACTTACGACATCCAAATATTCTGACGTACTTAGGAGTGGATGTTAACACCATGCAATATCCCCAGCCCATGCTCTGCCTTGTTACTCCTTGGATGAAGAACAGAGACCTCGGTAATTGCATGTTAACTCTGCGAAATGATCGCAAGACCGTGCCAGCATTGAAATGGGTGTGTAGTCGATCATAATACCTATGAGCCGAACAGTCCTTCATTCTGCTGATTATTGACAGATCCATGAGATTTCTTGCGGTCTGCGCTACCTGCATGACGAATGTCTTCTTCATACAGACCTCCGTCCAGTGAGTTTATACAACTGTTTCAGATGCTCAATTACCTATAATAACAATCTCACCTAATCGCACTTCATGGCAGTCAAATATTCTAGTTGACGACGAGTTTCACTTGCGGATCACGGACTTCGGCCTCGTTTGCCTACGAGATGATATTGCACTGACGGATTTCGCCTCGCGAATCAGTACCACTCAGTGGCTAGCACCTGAGGTATTCGAAAGCGAAGCTAGTTATCCCGCTGACGTGTGGTCATTCGGATGTGTATGTCTGGAGGTAAGCCAACCTAGCAACATCAATGACAAGTGCTGAATGCCACGGTCACATGGGTTTTTGACTTGCATGATATACTTCTATCGGTCAACGATCAGATTATTACAGGTGTCGAACCTTTCGGTCACCTCGGAGAACGTGACGTCTTCCATGCGCTCTATGTAAGAAAACAACTCCCTGGAGACCCAATGCAAGTGGACGATCAGAACACTGGTAACAGCCATGATAAACTGATACGAGTGGCCGAGCTCGTTCTCAGATGTTGGAACTTCGATCCAAGATTGCGACCGGATATGCTCAGCGTGCAAGACGCAATCGAGATAGTATAATAGTACAGAATGGATGATTCGAGGACTTTCACCTGAGGACACATCTCGTCCGAAGCCAGTTGAATCACAGCTAAGTCCTCCTACTGGTAAGAATATCCGCGGAGGGATCTACAGTTGTAAATAATCATTATATATATGCATATAGCGGTGACTAGCTTCTTGTGACTCGACATCGAGAGACTAATCGAGACAATATTGGCATATTCACCCACACGTAAAGTCATACATACTACCAGATCTCAGTGTCCAGAACTGCTCTTCGTAAATACAACCCGGCCTCTCGAGCCACCTGTCCTTGTCCCTCCCCGCGATCATCTTACCACCTAACAGGCAATGTCAGTGCATCAGGGCCTTTGGGTCATATGGGTAAGAAAACAGTGTAAGCTTGTGTGGTGGAAATTCACCTTTGGATAAGAGAAACTCGGAGCGGAATTTTCGTAGTGGGGGTCCGAGGGAATCTGAGTAAGGTGGATTGAAACTGGGTCCGAGCCCGCAGCCTCCCGTACGAACGCCCTCGAGTTCAGGAATGCAAGTAGAGCGTTGAATGCGACTGCGAAGACACTAGATTAG
The DNA here is from genome assembly GCA_005298045.1 of Pleurotus ostreatoroseus. Classification (NCBI taxonomy): domain Eukaryota; kingdom Fungi; phylum Basidiomycota; class Agaricomycetes; order Agaricales; family Pleurotaceae; genus Pleurotus; species Pleurotus ostreatoroseus. Next base: position 31,608 of record SWBT01000537.1, on the reverse strand, counting down.
TGCATCGCTGTGTTGGATAAGACATATGGATATACCCTTGGGCTGCAAACCGTTCGGAATGAAGTATATGAGAGTGTTAGGGGAGGATACAAGCTGCGATATGCCAAATCAGAAAAAGGTCCGGTAGTTTCCTTCGAGGACTACGATATTTACCGTGATGATACACGTTATATTGACCACGCTAAGGTATTAGGGTCTAATAAGCACTGGTCTTGTTTCATAGCGTATTCCGATGTACACACCTGAGCGAAATGCATGCGCCGATGCTAATCTTCATGAGCAGCCGAATCATTGTGTCCGACCTATCGAGCATGTATTCATATGGCAACGGGGAAGATGGAACAATGAGACTTACTTGCGCAGTCCGGTCCGCATGAACCACAGAGTGACACACAAAGAAACGGTGATCAAGGCATCCGATGAAGCCAAGGAGCAAAGATCGATGAGATACAGCCACTGTAAACAAGATCATACAGATCAAACAGAGCCTTTCGGTGTCCGTGGGATCACTTACAGTGTACTTGTGGGTGATGGACTGCCAGGGATGGATTGTTCTTTCGTATCGATTTAGGTTAGTCCAAAGAGTGTCAATGAATCTTCGGGCGAATTTCTTACCCCTCAATTGCGAATGCTGTCCAATATTAGGTTCATGAGTGTCTCGTTTACTATTGAATCGAATCAAGAGGCTTCGCTTACCAAGGCCAGATACTTTATCGTCGCAGAAGAAAATATGTCAGCTATTTCCATGCCCAAGATAGTGTCACTGACCAAGCGACATTGTATCGAAGATGACCTAATTAAAATATTGGCACTCTAAAATAGGTGAACTATATGATCACTTACCTGCAATATCACAAAATGGACTACATATTTACCGCCGACTATCTCTTGTCGGTGAGTATATTGTCATGCCGCATCGGTAAACACCTGAACACTCACGTCTCCACAGGCGTAGTGTGTAAGTTCTGCAGGGAGGAATCCAGTAAATGCATGACATCTCATATGACATAGATGGACGAACCCTGAGATGGAGATATTGCAAACCACCTGCAACATATCATATTAAATGACTTCTCCGCACTGAAGAAACAGCTGAACTGACGCCCGTGATGTACGCTGCCTGTTGAACTTCGTATGAGCGAGAGGAAGGAACAGATCCTGGACGTTTGACATACAGTGAAGGGCCTGAAACTGAATGAGCAGTCATATTTTGAATCAAATATAAGAATGCGTACCAGAATAAAAGATCGGTCAATGCAGCGGGGTTTGAGAAATCCGTTACGAGCATGTGATACACGCCTATAGCCATGAATACCATCAGGACTGTCGAGAGGATTCTACATAATTTATCGTAAGCGCAAGACATAGCTTACGAACGTATACTTTACCCAATGAACATGATCTGTACAATATTTTAGGAAACGGTAACCTCCGGATATTATATTGCTCACCAAAACCCTTGTCACACGTTGATCCTTGGATTCCGTACGGAAGTATATGTAGAACTGCACGATGCTTATGCCATACAATCTGGGTGAATGTATCGTGTCATCATTCTCAGCGATGCAGATACACCGACATACATAGCTTGTAGTACGATGTCTGTACGGCCGAAATACATGAGCCTTCGGGATTTTCTAAATATGAATGTGAAACATACCCAAGAAGACAGATCCTATGGTGTTGTTGAGCGTAGAGGTGCTCATTACCGGAGGACTGCTAGCATCAGCCATGGTGAGATGACAGGCCCACTAGACGGAGAGGTAGTGTAACGCGATCGTCTGCGATCGTTTATCTGAATATTTGAACCGTTTTATAGGCTACAGCCGATGACCCAGATGAGCACGGCAGATGAAGTCGAACCCCATGGTGAGGCGGCGGCAAAATACGGTTTCAGCAGCATGAACACGACGCTGGTGCTATCATCATGCACGGCATGTGCGGGTACAATCCAATCATATATCAGGATGATCCAGTGTCACATAGGAAGATTCGGAACAATCGTGGGTTTTTGCAGCAGCGCCACTGAGTGAAGCTTCGAAGACTGTTTGAATGACTCTTCTCACGGGAAGATCCAGTGCGTTGGTCAATGAATCGTCTCCACAGTGTTTGATTGTTGAGAAATCACTATATTCGTTGGTGTCCAGTGAAAGAAGAGAAGAACAGGTATGGGAGGTGCGTGGTCAACGAGAGAGAGAGGGGGTTTGTCAGCGGTTGCGACCCGCGAGTCACATCTGTTAAATCGACTCCAGCGCTAGATTCGTATTGCTTTGCGGCATGGTCGATGCGCACGCTTCTTGTACCAAGGTTGTTAAATCGGTGTATAGTATCTCACGAAGTTTGGGATTATGCAGAAATATGGGCGCACTGATAAATTTCATACCAGATTCACGCAGCCCGCTTTGCGCGGCGGCGGCGGCGGCATTGAAGTTGGACAAATAGATCCTATAGAGTCGATACGAGTTCTAGGAATCTTTCTCTCACTGCCCTTGCTCCTTGATTGATTAACTGCGTCACACAAAGAGCTGATTGACCATATATAGACCGGAACGTTTCTAATGTTACATGAGGTCAAGGCAGTGCGCTCCCACCGCAACTTCTCAACTTTGTCGTTGATTCTGAAGCTCCGAAACGCACCCATCTATCGTTCCTGAACTTCGCGAATGAGCAGAGGAAGTTGTGGTCCTGCCCCAGGATTGGAGCAAAGGTAAGGCCGACCGACGATATTGCACCTGCGGCCGACATCTTCGGCTTGTATCGCGGCTTCGAACTCAAAGGCCCTCACGAGCGCGAACATCAGCGCCTTCATTCTAGGGCATGATATAAGTGTTCAGTTCGAGAAGCGAAGTTGCAAGGTGAAACGCACTCTAGGACGGCGAAGCGATATCCGATGCAAGCATGAGGACCTGCGAGGAACGACGTGATATTGCTCCATACAGAGGGAATGGCTCGAACTGCATTGTTCGTTTCAAGCCAGCGTTCCGGACTTGCCACATGAGTTAGATACCAGTGTATACATTGAATAAAGCGGAGGAACTGACATGAATTCTTCTGCATCGTAGCCCCAGAGGTCCTTTGATCGGTTTATAGACCTCATGGGGATGAGGACAGTATCTCGTGCGCCCAGGCTTGTAGCGCGATAATCCGTCAGTACAACGCTCTTAATGTATCACATTGCGGACGTACCGCACTGTAGTGTGCTTAACACCCTTTTTGTCGACATACGGACTATCTAGCGGAATTACGGTGTCCGTGGTCGCAACGCGTTCCGTTATTGGGACTGGAGAGTGCAGACGCATCGTCTCACGTATCGTTGCGTCCAGATACGTTAGGGAATTCAACTCGTCCATGGAAGGCCTGTCCGTTCGAACAGCAGAAAGTTCTGAGCGCAACTTCGCCTGAATCTGTGGGTGGGCCGCGAGAGCAAAGAGTGCCCATGTTATACCGGAGCTGATCACAGACGCTCAGGCAACGGCATCTAGTCACGTCATTCATATGCCCACCTCGTAGTCTCATGTCCGGCAACGAGGAATGCGGGTACCTCTGTAATGATAAAAAGGAGTACGAAGACATCTGGGTACGTGTATGAGGAATACTTACGGCTCAAGATCTCTTCATCGGTCATTCTCTCGTTTTCCTGTAAGTCCATGGCCATATTTGACTTGATAAGGAGACTCAGAAGGTCGCGGCCAGCGATATCTTTGCTTTCCACAACGGATCTTGCGGCAAGGACCTCAGCTTTCTTCTCCGTAATCATCCTGGTGCCGATGCGACGAATGGCCTTGAGCGAGTGCGCAGTCGTCCGTGAACGCTTCGTGGGCTGTAGGACAGTAGAGGATACGGGAGGATGTGTACATATTTAGTTTTTGAGCGGGAAGTAGACGTACGAAGATACGAGTAGGCGGAAAGAGCGCTTGAACGAGGAATGTCAACGTTTGGGCCTCGATATCGAACATCTTGCGCACGGCATCGTGCAGCTCGTGCGTCTCGCTTTCAGACGGATGCAGTGAACTGAAGTCGTGATTGAAACCTGAAAGGTGGTGTCAAAGGCGTCTTTCGTGAAGATGCTCCCGTGTCCGTACATACCGGCGAGACCAATCATATCCAACGTGACTTTATTCATCCAGTCAAAAGCGTCGACTTGCAGCTTGCCATCCGGGCGTGCGTGTTTATGGATCTGAGTGGACCAGATGTCGCGTAACTATCGCAAGGATGTACGTTTCAGCATTCGCTGTTCGCTGACTTCTGGCGTTCCAACATACCTCCAACGCCTTCTCTACGAATGTACCTGTGAATTTGCGCAGTTCCGAAAAACCGAAGGCCGGATTCTGAGTACTACATTAGTGTCAGGCATATATAGGGCGCATTTAGCTTACCATAATTTTTCTCTATTGCACACAAATCAGAGGTAAGCTCCCAATATGAGATGACATACTCACTTGTCGCTGATGCTTTGCACCTGAGCCACAACAAACATGCATCACGGACAGATCGACTTTGTATACGCTCCGTAGTTACTTACCTTCAACAAACAGTATGCCTGTGCGAAAGAAGTGAGCACAGAATCTTCGACAGCCGAACTCAAATAATTACCGTTGCCCAATAATTCACCCAACGCGAATTTGAGCTGGTCTGATTTCTCGAAATTTGGTGAGTTCAAAACAAATTGAACTGCCTTAAGATCGGCAGTAAAAAGTTTGTTGCTCTGCAGACAAAAGGTGCTAGTCAGCGTCTTTGAGAGACCTCCAGGTGAAAACATATCCCACATTGAAGAACGAGCTGTACTTAAATGTCCGGCCATATTGTTGTGCCCACTGATCGAACAGGCGTTCCGCGTCGGCTTCAATGATACCTTCAACGCTACCAAAGACCCAGCTGAGTGAGGGCGGTCCGGCCAGCTCCCTGAGGGGCGACCGGTAGAGTCGGAGAAGGCGCAGAGAGAGCTCATACACAACGTAAGCTAGGATATTGATACCGATAGCGACAAAGGTGTAGGCTAGGGGGACAAGAGCTTGGGACAGCGCGGTTGGGAATGGAGGTGGCATGGTTGGCGTTGGTTGGTCTGAGGGCTACAGTTCGGGATAGTAGTCGATTCAGGTCCTGCCTTGCAGTAGGTAAGTTCGAGCGGGCAACAAGTGCTAACCGGAACGCTACCTACATTGAATTTCCATGTCACACAAACTGTACCATGAATCACCGGTAGCATGAGGCGACAGGGGTTCGATGCCAGGGCTGAGAACGTCCGAAGGCTCACCCTGGCCATGAAAGCAAGAATCTGTGCAGCACATGGTAGATAACGGCGTACTACGGAGATCCCTGCATTGAACCGACGCCTGATATGTCGCAGTTGCTACCACGCACCGTTCTTCTTATGGATGGCATCTTTCCAAGGTGGAGTGATCCTGGTAAGCCGGGGTTGTTCATCTATTCGTTGATGATGCACGACATAGCCTGAGTACATTAGCAATTGTCCTGGTAAGAGCCAAGGCAAGCACCAGCGCGGCGGGTTCATCCGCGGGTAAATAGAAGGCGCTTACTACACATTATGTAGACTACCAAGTTTATGTGCCATTTCACGAAGTTTCCGACGATCTTTGGTGAAAATTCCGAGACTAAGCGTACATAGCCATTATGCGCAGCTTTCAGAGTCTCGGTTTGCCCGTTCTCAGTTATGCCGCAGCCACGCGTAAATAAGTTATTTAGGACCCGGCACGCTCCGGGATCGAACTCTGCAAGTGGCGCCGCCGCTTTCTGATCTCGCACCTACATAGTAGTTCGGCTCAAGCACCCCAAAGTCGCCAACGAACACTGTACTTTCCGCTGCTATCCGAAGCCATGGCACCCCAAGCAACTGAGTATCCTGCCTTCATACCAGTATTTTAAGCATTCGTGCATCATAATGATAGGCCTGTGCCCACGGGTCATCATATACTCCTCCGTGACAGGTCATTCATGGAACACGAGCCTCGGTGGCATGAAGCACAATGTTTCCTCAAGCGGACATGTTTTCACTAGAAGATACCCCTGCTTTTCGATGGGGATTATAATCACAGCTTTCATACTTCTCTCAATTATTTGATACCCGGAGGAGGAGTCGAGGAGCATAAAAAGAGATTAGATAGAATCTTGGCAGTATTCATTCTATCATGCGTCCCACAACTGCACTTGCTCAGGATCCACTCTTCCAGCTACGCACCGACAACCTACCTTGGAAAACTCGCGTCGGGATATCGTATCAAAGAGCACGGGCTATTGCTAAGGCTTACGGTGAGATTTAATTTGGTTTATATATCACTCGCTGACCGACGTCGCCGAACAGAACTTACTGCAGAAGATGTTCGCTGTGTATCTGCTAGGTACTGGCAGTTTCACACAGACCCATTGCTCGCCGTAGACGGATCAGTTGGAACGCTATTGACCATCCATTTCAACCTCTGTATTGGAACGGTTGCGATGTTTGCGTCAGAGAGGCCTGATCTCGCGGAGAGTCTTGACCAGCTTCTGCGGTTCGAGCTGTCGTAAGTCGTCTTTCGTTTCCTGTGGTGGGCCAGCACTGACTATCCCTGTACTCTAGCGGACAGTATTGTCTGACCGAGCTCGGTCACGGGCTAGATGCCTTCAATTTGGAAACGACTGCTACCTGGCAGTCCGACGGGACGTTCTTGCTTCATACGCCTCTCGAACGAGCTGCGAAGTAATTAGCCCACATAACTCCGTAAGGGTATGGCCTAATACTCACAACGATAACTCAGGTATATGCCGCCAACCGTGCCCAGTGGCATACCGTGCATATCCGTCGTATTTGCTCGCCTCGTAGTTGGTACCGAGGATCGTGGAATAAAACCATTCCTTGTTCCGTTGCATGACGGCAAGCGTATGCATGCTGGCATATCAACCAGGTCCGTCCCCTTTCGCTTCCCTGCCTGATTGACTTATAGAATGTTCCTCCAGACTACTCTCTCCACGTGGTGGATCCCGTCCTGTCGAGCACGCTCTTACCTACTTTCGACATGTCCGTCTCCCACAATCTGCTTTACTTGGCAAGATTGACCGAGACGAAGATGTCAAAGCCACTTTTTTCCACAACATTTCCCGCGTTATTTCCGGCACTCTGTGTATGGGCACACTCGGGATCAACGGTATGCGCATGGCGGCGTTCATTGCGGCAAAGTACAGCCAGCGCAGGACCGTCTGGGATGCGTTCAAGCGGTCGCCTCGACCCATAATCTCGTTCAGCACGCAATATCTGCCCATCCTTACCGGCATCGCCCAAACCTATGTCATGGACGCATTCGGGCACGCGTCTCGAGAGCGCTTTGCCGGGGCTCAGGACCTCGTTATGCGGCACTTCGTGGCGGCCGTGTTTAAGACGACCGTCATGAAGCTCGCATCCGAGGTCATTTACGGCCTTGGCGATCGCTGTGGTGCACAGGGCTTGTTCGAAGTCAACCAACTTTCTGTCATGCTTGTAAGACGGTTATCGCCGTGCCACTCCTCCTCGCTGACACTCGTTCTACAGCCTGAGCTTCGTGGAGCGGCTATAGCGGAAGGTGACACCCTGGCTATTTCCATACGTGAGTGCACGGATTTCCCTTCCTGAAATTGCGCAATAAACGCGTATATCTAGGTTTCACTGTGGACGTTCTTCTAGGACGGATCGACATCCCCCCTTCCGACAACCCAGCATCCTTGCTCGCCAAGCACGAGTGCGCGCTTCTGGACGAGCTGAGGGCTTTCGTGCAGGAGGCCGCAGGACACCGCGACGCGCGGACCGAATCCCTCATCCTGCCGCGCTGCCAAGAACTCATCCAAGCCATAGGCTTCCGGTTCGCCTACGACGACGCCGTGGCTCACGGAGTACAGCCCCAGCTACTGGATCTGTTCGTCGCGAGCGTCCTGACGAACAGCGAAGCGTGGTATATGAAAAGCGAGGGCCTGTCTCGCTGGGATCAGCACACGAAACTGATCGAGGCTGCGAATGCCCTCTATCCCCAGCTGGACAGTCTCTTGGAGCACTGGCAGATTGGGCAGTATGTGACGGCGCCCATCGTCTCTGAGGAGAAGTGGGACGCATACGTCCAGTCTTTGGAAGTTGATGGCGACCCGTTAAATATCACGAGGCAGACGATGAGTGGTTTTAGTGCTCCCCTCGAGACTGTCGAGCTATCTGCCAGAGCTCGTTTATGACCCTCGTACTTCTGTGTCCTCATGCGGTTTCACCGGGGTCTTCGAAGGACGATATACCCTCATTACCGGATGAAAGCACGATTGTAATCCACTGGTGCTGATAATACATTTTTCTCATCTACTTAACACAGCATTATCTAGGTGAGATACGAGAAAACAGCGAGATCGAAATCGAAGTTTGAAAGTCGGAAAGCAGATCGCGCACAACGAAAGACGAAAGCAGGCCCTCTAGTCGATGTCCATCTCGGGAGGACCGTTGTCCTTCGGCGCATCGCTTGGTGGCTGCTCAGGCTGGCCCTCAGGCTTGGGCGTCTGCTGTCCGCTCTTCGGCGTCTCCGTGCCCGCAGGCTGCTCGACCTTCGGGGGCTTGGGCTTGGGCCTCGAGAGGATGGGCGTCGCAAAGTAGATGATCTCGTCGCGCTTCTTGAGCACCTCCGCGCTCGTGAGCACGGGGTCGACGTTCTTCGCGCGCTCGCTCTGCCGCACGATCTGGTCCTCGAGCCACTTCTGCACCGTCGCGCACTTCTCGACGATGGACTGCTTCTCCTTCTCGTCGATGTGCGCGAAGCGCTCCTCGCCGGAGGTCGCCTGCGCCATGTACGTGTTCAGCGTCTCGCGCAGCTGGCTCACGACGCGTGACCGCTCCTCGGCCTCCTTGAAGCGGAAGGTGATGGGGTCGCCGAGCGCCTTGAGCGCGTCGAGCTTCGCGACGTAGACGGACTTGGTCGCGTCCTCGCCCTCCTCGGAGTAGAGCCACTCTTCGGCAACAGCGAGGGCCGCGAGGAGCTTCTCCTTTTCGGGCGTCTGGACGTAGGCAGTGTAACGGTCGTCGAGCTTGCCGCGCATGTCGTAGATGTACTCCTCAAGAGCGTTCTTGCGGTCCTGTAAAGTGATCTTTGAGATGACTGTCCTTGCAATCTCTGGAAAAATAGACTTACTTCGGTATCCATCACAAGCTTGTCCGCAGCGTGCATCTCAGCCTCTTGCTGCTTGTACTGTTCAAGCACCGAAGGATCCAGGCTGGTCGATGCCCAAACGAAAGGAACGTCCTTCTTCCTCGACACGCGCTTCTTCTTCGGCGGCTCCTCGCCATCCACAGCCATCGCCTCCTCCTTCTCCTCAATCTCCTCCACGTACGCCTGCTCGAACGACATGATGCCGTGGATGCTCAGGCGTGTCTTGACCTTCACGATAGTCAAGTCGCCCTCGCCCTCCTGCGCGGGAGGCACCTCCTTCACGGTGAAGCGCGCAACCCATGGGTTGATGCCTCCAGGAAGCGCGCCGGGGTCCGCATACTGCGCTTCGAGGTCGAACGAGCCCTTGCGGTAGAACGTGAGCACCTTCGTCGACGGCACGCCGTTGCCCTTCGGGAACACGACCAGCTCGTCGTCGTCGTCCGCGTCGCCCTGCTGCTTGTCCCAGCGGACCTTGATCGAGTACGGCGTGATGTCGTGCATCGAGAAGTCGCGCACGCGGAACACGGGTGAGAGCATCGCGCACGCGAATGTCGCGCCGCGCGCGGCGGCCTCGTCCTGGTTCAGCGTCGTGCTCAGCGCCTTGCCCGGGAAGACCGCCTGGATCTTGGCGCGCACGGCGGGGATGCGCGTGCACCCGCCGACGAGCTCGACGGCGTCGATCTGCTCGAGGGTCAGGCCCGAGTCCGCAAGCGCCTGCTGGATCGGGGCGGTGACGCGCTCGACCACGCCGGCGATGAGCTGCTCGTACTCCTCGCGCGTCAGCCGGCTCGAGGCGTCGATGTCGTTCATGATCGATTCGACGTTGAGCGGCGCCTCGGCGTTGGCGGACAGGATCTTCTTGACCTTGTCGCATCCCGCGGCGAGACGGAACATGGCCTTCGGGCTGGAAAGCACGTCGATCTTGTACTTGGTCTTGAACTCTTCCGCGAAGTGCTGTACGAGCGCGTAGTCGATGTCGCGGCCACCGACGTGCCTGTCGTACGCCGTCGCCTTGACGTCAAGCTGACCCTTGGAGAATGCGACGACAGAGACGGAGAGCGACGAGTGACCAACGTCCACAAATACGACGTGTCGTGGGTTTTCAGGCTCGGGAAGGTCCGACTTGGTGATGCCGTATCCGAGTGCGACGGCGGTGGTGTCGTTGATGAGACGGAGAACGTTGAGGTTCGCTATTGACGCAGCATCCATGACGGCGCGGCGCTGCGAATCGGTGTACCAGCCCGGGACAGCAATAACGACATCGCTTACGCCAGCCTTGAGCTCGTTCGCGGCAATGTCCCGCAGCTTGCCAAAGTACGCTCCTGTAAGCTGAGTTGCGGAGAACGAGCGTTGCTCTCCAAGGTACGTAACCTGTGCGCAGTTCATACCGATTAATACACGGCTACTCGTACGACGAATGTAAAACTTACCTGTGCGCCAACAGATCCGCCGACATCGACAAGCTTCACGTGTGTGAACTTCCTCTCGACTTGCTCGATTTCGGGATCGGATACGGTACGTCCAATAAGTCGCTTCAATGAGCCAACGGTGTTGCGGAAATTGGAGGTCTCGACACTCTTAGCACCCTCTCCGATGGAACGTTGCTTGAAGCCGAACGAGACGAGGGACCTGTGGGGTAAAAGCGGACGATGTTGAGATGCCAGTCACACAATAATCGTACCGGTGTACTCACGGTGTAGCACGGTTCGATACCTCGTTGACGATGATATCGATACCACGTTTTCTAGCAACACCAATCTGACGAAAGCGCGTTATGAGGCCTGCACAAAAATTGCACGAGCGGCGGAACACACCTTGCTGTGAAGAGAGCCAAAATCTATGCCGACCACAGCCATGGTGGAAGTGCAGTATTAACGGTGAAAAGGTCGTGAATGAGGGCAGATAGAGGGGAGAGAGCAGGACGATGCGTGCAGTCTCAAATCAAGTCCTGAGCTTTTTACGCGCCCAAATTTTGGGCGTCCGCTTTCGGACGGATGAGCCTTCTACGACCTTCTCGGCATTTCTATTCACTTCTTGAGCCATGAAAGCCGCGCCACAAACTCGTGTCGCAGTGCGTGTATCGATGGAACATAATCGCAAAAGTGATCATACCAGGCCAGATAATTTACATGTACATACAGGATATCATTCCGGAGGCATACAACATCCATATTAGAGCGAGAACCATCACAGCAAACCTACACCCACTGCGCCTTGTCCCAGCTGGGGTCCTGCAGGAAGGCACACAAGACCTTGCTTCCGGTCTGAATACAGTGACAGAGTTTAATATCAGCATGGACGAATATGCACACGAGACGCACCTGAAGCAGCGGATGTCCTGCCACAATTGTCAGGAAACGTTCCAGTCCTTCTCGCCGTGTCTCAATGACCTCGTCTGAGAAACGGTTCGTAAAGACCTTGCCAGGAAGCGGGGGGATATTGACGCGAGTGGATTCGCGCTCGAGAATATCCCGGAACGCCTCAAAATCTGAATAGCGCCGCCGCACAACAGAGTGGCGTAGTTTGAATGCTGGAATGTTCGTCTGCGCACAACCGTAAGTTATTGTGCATCATGAAGACTCCCCAAACGCACCTTGCACACGATCTCATAGTCGGTGTACATCTTTCTGCCAAAGCCTGCACAGTGTCAGCATCGGACAGCCTCTTCAGGCACAGCAAAGCACTACACACCGTGTGTCTGTGGATTCCTGACTTCGATCTCCAAAAAGCTTTCTGGTACGCTGTACATCTCCTCGATCTATGTTTTTCGGAAAGCGTCCTGTGGGCGTTTATGTCTCGTCACAACCAGACTGTAAAGGGGGGCTGCTTACAGTCTGCTCGGGCACGCCGAGGCGCGGCTCGTCGAATACGCTGCTGCGCGCAAAAGGTGAGACGGTGGTCATCTTGGTCAAAGAGGCGGTTGATGATGGTGGTCGGTAGAAAAGATAGCAAGCGCACTGTCTGTGCCGAGAGCCTCCAAATCGGTCATTGCAAAGCGTGGGAAAGTGAGACTGCCAATCATAGAACGCCTAGAGCGTGCATCCGCTTTTCAATCTGTTACCAACTACCAGGCAGGTTTCGTCCATATCTGCTTTGCTCTACTCACTTCTGACCGAATTGCCGCACATGCAGGACTCCATTAAAGATGTGTTATTAAATAGAAATTTTAGCTCATGCTTTCCGGTGCAAAAATGTGGCAAAGACGTGTGAAGCTTTGCTCGAAGCGGTTCCAAGTGCCAGGATAATGCACCAAAAGACCTCAGATGTTGAGTAACAAGATTAAATATGATTTTTATTGAACTTCGGCCTCTTAGATATGACAGTCTCTGCAGTGGCTCGAGTGGTTCCTCATCATCATCGAGATATGCTAGAACTGCTAGAACTGCTAGAACTGCGATCTACGATGAGCTAGTACGTCTGGAAAACGAATGATTACCTGGACACTAACACCGGAGCGATCATGCCTATTCGATCACTCCGACACAAGGATCGCTGTCCCAAACCGTCTTTTTTCCCACTGACAACAGATTGCCACCGACAGAGCGCCCTCGGACCGGTGTCTTTGTCTGTCGCCCTTGGTACAGTAGCCCTTGGCCACACCGAAATGTATTTAAGCCTTGCATATGGATTCGTCCCAGACTACCTATCCACAGCCGACATGGCGGCCACACCGATAAACATGCATTTCGGGCCTCTGATGCGCTCGCCGTCAGACGTCTTCGCCGAGGTGAGTGGCGTCGTCCACGGTATTCGCGTTTGTGTCTAATAATTGGATAGATATTGTCGCACGTCCAGCCCAACGACCTACTGACCCTGTGCCGGACATGCAAGATCTTCCGCCGCCACCTGCTGGACGACAAGAAGAAGTTCATCTGGCAGCGCGCCCAGGAGAATTTCGAAGGTCTACCGCCCTGCCCAGAAGATATCAGCGAGCCTGCATACGCAAGTCTCGTGTTCGACTCGCTCTGTCACGTGAATACCTCCTTCAATTCCCGGTGCTTGCTCTGACGACGGTTTCCGTCTATGTCTAGTATTGCGACGCGGCTGGCGCGAAGATCGTCATATGGGAGCTGCGTCTGCGCCTCTGTGGGCATTGTAGGGACCAGAAGTAAGTGCTACACAGCGAAGGCGTATCACCTGAGACTGACCTTCGACAGGTTTGCTGTGCACAATGTGATGGTGAAAGAATACCCAGTGTTGAGACTATTTCAGCACCAGCTTCGAGAGCTCCTTCCGTCCATCAATTACAGTGCGTATTGTTAGGGTCACTCGCTGGTAGATGTCGTCGACTGATGATTCCTTGCACAAGACGGCTTAGTCAAATACTTCAGACTTCACGCGGAGGTCTTACAAGCGGAGTATGAGCAATACGGCGCCGACGCGATGTCGCACCGCGAGGAATGGTGGCAAAATCGCTGGATGAACAAGCCCGATACAGCCGCAAAGCTAGAGGTTCGAATGGCTCTCATTTACGCGTCCCTGGTTCTGACTCTGGTGTTAGCATGCGGCACTGTGCGAAGCATGGGCTAAACAGCTGGTGGCCGGACGAAAGCAAGAAAGGCGATCCGTCTTCGAGGTCCGCTATGAGCAGTAAGCCGTCTCATCCTTATAAATTTCAGTGACTCAAGTTGTATCAGAATCATAGAGAAGTTGACGGCCCTCGGCTATGGTCCAGAGATCGAATTTTTGGCCAAGCCCGAAAATGCCAAAGAGTACGGCAGCCTCGAAAAACTTCCGTTAGTAAATCGGTCTACCAAGCTGACCCAACAAGGTAAGCCGTCTGTTTGTCGTTCGCAACATGCTACTGATCCCAGCCATAGCGTGGAAAAACATGCTACCATCCATAACAACACATCTGGAAGAGGTCAGGAACTTCCGCTACATCTCTGAGCGCAGAGAAGGGCTTGTAGCACGCCTGCTGCTGTTCAACCAGTTTTATGCAGCATGGCGGCGGGCTCAGAAGCCCGGTGCCATCCTCCCTCAAGCACTGCACCTGGCACGCCGACCCGAGATCCGCAACATCGTCGCAGGCCCTGACTGCCCCGAACTTACCGTCGCCAGCTTCACCATCTTCGACATCCGATCCTGGGCGCACGAATGGTACCTCACCTGTACCGCATCCTTGCGAACCCACTTCCAAAAGCGTCTCAAAGTGCTCTCCGAGAACCCATTCCAGCCCTTCACGATCAGCCCCTTCGTCAAACACGAGCTCGAGCTCGCCACTACCGTCTGGATCTGCTCCGCGTGCACGTACGGCGCCGCGCCCAAGGCGCCGCTACACTACCCCGAGGTCCTCACCCACAGCTGCCTGAGCAGGAAGATCCCTGCGAAGACGCTCGAGAAGCTGCTGAGGGTGGAGGATGAGTGGGAGTACGCCGTGGCGGCGGTGAACGGGTACAGCGGCTGGTCGCCCGAGCCGCTTGTCCTGTGGGGCGGGCGCGATTGGGCGTCGGACGTCGTCCGCGCGTGCGGGCAGGATCCGAGCTCTGCGACGAAGGCGGCTATGGACAAGCTCAACGTGCGGCTGATGTGCAAGAATTGTGCGCAGGAACAGAAAAAGGCGGTGGGCGACAAGATTTGCACCAGAGAGGTGTTCACTTGGCGTGCAGCGGTGCGTCTTTCGCCCTCTCATCTGGCTTCTCGCTGACTTTCGGGTCAGATACGGCACTACCATGAACATGAGCACCAGTTCAGCAAGGACATACGCCCGACCCAGCGTCTCGCGGGGCTCGACTGGGAGCGCGTACCCGAAGACCATATGCCGCTCGTCTGTGCTCTGGAGCAAAAGGCCACTGCGTACTACGACCCCACCAACGTACCGCTCTGGCGAGAAATCTTCAACAACAGGGCGTACTGGGGGCCGTTCTGCTGCGCCTACTGCCCGGAGGGGTATATGTCACAGGACCAAATAAACACACATATGACGACCTGGTGAGCGGCGCGCATCTTCTCTCTGTTTCCGTGGCTGAATGCCGATATCGGGGCGTGTAGCCATCAGTCCATCCCAAACGACCAGCCGAGCCATTATTGGGACGTCTCGTGCGGACGCATCGACCCGACGCCTATCATGCTGATTTTACAGCCGAAATCTCAGGCAGAGTTGGCTTTACAGGGATCGTTCCATTACCAAACAGTCAAGGCCAACGAATGGCTCACTCAGCAACGTGCTGATTTCTTGCAGTGATTGTTAGGGCTGGTGAATGCGTTTAGATTGTTATGTACTGCCATTGATGGATTGGTCAATGCGTTAGGATCGTGTACGACCACACTAATGACTATACGAATAAAAATCAAGAGTTACAAATTGGTCCAACGGTCTTGGGGGCTCTTAAGTACCAGTCATTGAACGGAGGTAGGATTATTACTTCACGATGGTCCGCGATCTCTGCCTGGCGAAGTACTTCAACATCTTTCTCACAGCCGGGTCTGAAGAGGATCTTCAGAAGAGGCAGACGTGGTCCCTCACGCTGGCGCGATCCTAGGTGTAGAATGGCTTGCGAAGGGAAAGCCCACGTGTCCTCGGGTGGTTCCCTCCAAGCACTAAAATGGTCGTTCAATGGTATCTGTATGGAAATCTCAAGGCTCTTTAGTTGTGGAAAAAGATAGGACGGAGTTTGTTCCGTGGCATCCGAGTCGCTGCCAGTGCCAAATGCCTCCAGAAACCCTGTGGTCTCAGAAGCACTCGATGCGTCGATACATAGTGTTTCCAAGCAGGTCATTCCACTGAAAGTATCGAACCACCAGTCACTTGTAGGCGCCCCATACAGTGACCAAGTGTTGACGCATATGCTCACGAGCGAGCTGCCGACGTTCAACGAGGTAAGAAACCGAGACCGCATTGAAGAAAAACGTCCACGATCAGACGGTCGATAGTCCGACTTGATGCGAACGAGGTACTGTGCCTCGAGGAGGTCGAAAGCATCACTAGCAATTTTATCTGGTGTCCCCGGAACGACCGATGGCCAAAGTTCGAAACAGAACCCCTCGTCGCTGATTCGCATGCTCTGCGGTAGGAATGGAGGCGCGTCCTTCCGATCGGGCACAAGCAGCTTTTGAGCTAATGGCGGAAACATAAGATCCAGGTCGTCCATAATCTCCCCGACCCTAAAATAGACGACGGTGGTTGCGGGAAAAATGCAGTGCTCTAGGATCTTTAGGGCGTGCCAACCGGTCAAGCGATCCACTAGCGTCAATCTCTGAAGTCGGGGCAGAAGCATTGGCTGTGGGGCTACAAGATTATAATCTTCTTCGATGTGTTCTACCCAGCACAGAAAGAGGTCTTCGAGATTCGGTAGTTTGTCCAGAACCTCAAGGAAAGGAAGCAAGCCTAGTTCGCAGAGCTTCCCAGATAGCCGCAGGTGGGTGAGCGTTGGTCGGACCATAGCGCGCACGATAGATAGAGGTGCCATTGAGAGACAGAGCTTCCTTAGCTTTGGGAGGGCAAGCGTCGGCAGATGGGGGAGCCGTTGTACGCCCTGAAAAAATCGAACTTGCAGCTCCTCCAATAATGGTGCATCGACAGGCCGGATAGCAAAAACCCTGCTCATCGTCTCCTCCATATTGCAGGTCATAGGCAACCTGAGAGTACGTATGCGACGGAGTTCCGGAAAAATTGAGGTGTAAGGTTCAACATTCAAATGGTCTTCAAAGCTGCGCGTAGCGAGGTCTTTGAGAAACGGATCTGCCAATCCTATACACAGAGGTACGCAGCCTGACCGTGAAATGGCCTGTTCCACGAAAAGCTTAGATCCAGGGATGATCCGGGCCCAGAGCCGATGAGTGGATAGTGCAGCGTTTCGCCAATGCCGACAGACATGCAAGATTGCAAACCAGTTACGACGTCTGTACACTTGTTCTGGCATCTCCTCGCCAATGTACTCTAGTATATCATCGTCTATATTCGGCTGGTTCGATGTGTAGCGATGCCAGAACGCCTCAGCATATGCCTCGAATACGAGAGCAAGCGTTTCTGAAGGAAGACGCGCGATAGGAGCGGTGACATTTAGTCGATATCTGAGATCCGCTATCCTGCGGTCGAAAAGTGCGAGACGATGCTGTTGTTCGATGAGCTCTTGCTGCAGTTCGTTCGTGCATGTACTGATAAGTTCCTGAATCGCCTCACGTGTCGCTGAAGATGCACCGAGTTCGCTTTGAGGGTAAGTGGCGTCCATCATAGACCCGGGTATGTCTTGGTAGCAATTGTAAGGTGCGGATTATGATGGGGGGGGGGGGGTGGAGAGAACTCACGGAAACAAGAGCACGACGACACTGTCAATTGAAGCCGGAACTGCTTGGTAGGATCAGGGTGGCTTTCGAAGAGAGATGGTTCAGGTTCAATTTATACTGTTGAACATTGCGTCGCCGAGGTGTTTGGCCATTCGATTGCGATTGTGTTTTCGAGTCATAGCACTTGTCCAACCATTGTCATGACGAGCGCACATTGCGAAGGACCGCTGGCCATCTGTACATCAAGCAATAGAATCAGAGGGACAGGACACGGCCAAAGAGACGAATGCAACCGTGGCACAAACGCGGCTTTTAACGATTGGTGGCAGGTGGGATTGGCGTAGCATAGCCGTCCAGCACCGCTAAGTGCCGTAGCAGTGCCGTGCATGTACCTTCGAGGTAACATCACAGTTGAGCAGAAATATTACGACCTCCAGGAGGATTCAGACAATGGTTTCGACAATAGCGGCTTGGTCATCGTACTACTTGCGTAAGTTGCGTTACGAATCACTCCTGATTCGGGTATCGGGTTACGAATCACCCCTGATTCGGCTACTACTACTGGGTCGAGCGTAGCTCGATCCACGTGACTATCGACGACTTTTGAAACGCGTTCCGGGTCCGTCGCTGTGGTGTTGTTGGTATGGTACGGAGGATCCACTGGAGGTCTCCGTTCTTGTTTCGAGCTCTTCGTTTTCGCTCGCGTGCGCGCTTTGTTTGGCCGTGTTGTGTCACCGTCGTGGCAAATGCCGAGCTATGCCGAGACGTCGTAGTTCATTCAACTTCATTGCCCTGACTGAAGACAGTCAACGCAATCGTTGGGCATCCAGGCAGCCAGCATAGTCAACGCTACTTTAAGCAGAAACGAACAGAACCCTGCCAGCTCAAGGTGTTCCGTGCATGTGGCGAAGCTGTCGCCAGTCGACCTCTGATAAGTTGAGCTTAGATTCTATTCATGTTCGTCCCAGTTCATACTCTATGCAATTGTTGAGTACATTTGCATATATTAGGACAGCCACCAACCCTTATATATCGAGCTAGGGATCTCAACATGACTGAGGTCTCTTTTGAAGTGTGCTTAGCGCAACCTCGGTTGGACCCTTTGTCTTTTCAGTTGATCTTCGGTCACGCTCGTAAATCTGCGCTCTACCAGTACCAGTGTTCCATGCATTTATTTGCCATGCCGGAAAAATAAACGTGGGTGATTCGTACCGGAGCGTCAGCGAACTCCAGCTCGTACTAGTACTGGGTCAAGCGATACTCAACCCACGTGACTATCGTTGACCTTTGAAACGCTTTTTGAGTCCGTCGTTGTGGTGTTGTTGGTATGGTACGGAGGGTCGAGGAGGTCTTTATTCTTGTTTCGGGCTCTAAGGCTCTTCGTTTTCGCTCGCGTGCGCGCTTTGTTTGGTCGTGTTGTGTCGCCGTCGTCGCTACGTGGGGTTCATTGCTCTGATTGAAGGCAGCCGTTGGGCTCCCGCATCCGCATAGCTAAGGACCTAAGGTATGTCAAAAGGACATCAAAAGAACTCGATGTTCTCACCAGGTCGGCCGGTGACAGCTGAGGTCTCTTGAATACTATGTAACCTTACTGCAACCTTAGTTCAACCTTCAGGCTGTCCTTTCATAATTTTTTCGCGCTCGTACGTCTACAATCTACCAACACTGGTGTATTATCCATTTGTTCTCCATTCAGAAGATAAACATGGTGATTCGTACTGGAGCGTTGGCGAACTCCAGCTCATTAAGCATGTCGGCAGCATGCAAGCGTCAGGCGCTTGATGTGGCGACGGTGTTCATCATCGGCAACGCCCGAGAACCCTTGTGTCTGCCGCGTGGGGTTCAACCCCAGCATGGTGGACCAAGGGAAATCGTCTATGAGAAAGGCTTTCATCCGTGTTCCAGTAAGCTGTCATGGCCTTGATTAACTCTACTAATCAATACTGGTTCTTTTTACCTCTTGGATTGTGTACAAGATGTCCGTTTGGAGATGCCTGGGCAGCATCTATGACAATATGCCGATCTGGGCTTCCATGTGGGCACAGAAAGTACGTGTCGATCCAGTAACAGCTAAAGAATGCCACACTCAGCTACGCGCTGATTTCTTGCCATAATTGATAGGAGTGGTTATATGATGTATCAAGAACGTTCTCGCATACTGTCATACTACTTAGCAGTGATGACACGAATACATTGAAGAGTCACAAGTTGATCCTATAATCCTGGAGGGCTCCTCATTACCATGTAGGCTTCGCGACATAAGAATTAAGCGAAGGTAGAACTATTACTTTGCGACGGTCCGCGATCTCCGCTTGGCGAAGTAAGTTGACCTCTTCCTCACTTAAATAACCGCGCCTGTAAAAAATCTTCAGGAGAGGCAGACGTGGTCCTTCACGCTGACGCAAACCAAGGTATTGGATGGTTTCCAGCGCGAAATCACGTCGTTCGAACAACCCATAGTCGTCGTCGTCGTCGTCGTTGTCACGGTCGTCGTTGTCATCGTCGTCTATCAGGCTTTCCATGAGAATGTCGAGGACCCTGAGATGCGGAAAAAGATAAGATGGGGCTTGTCCCGTGGCATCCAAGTCATCGTCCGAGGTGATTGTTGGAGCCAAAGCGGTGCAAAATGCCTTTAGGAACTCTGAGACCACATCACTATAGTATACTTCGAGTCTCAGACTCTCCAGGCGGACCATTCCACCGAAAGTAGTGACCCACCAATCGCTACCGGGTGAATCAGGCGCATGTAGTTCACAGGTCCTGACGCATAGGTTCACGAGCGAGTTACTGAGGTTCAACGAGGTAAGAAACTGCGTTGATGGGAGATGCCCCTTCCGACAGTGCGAGTTGATATGGACAAGATATTGTGCATCGACGAGGTCAAAGTCGCCGCCGAACGAAACGACCGATGACCATATTTCAAAACAATACCCGTTGTCGCTGATTCGCATGCTTTGCGGTAGGAATGGAGGTGCGTCCTTCCGATCGGGCACAAGCAGCTTATGAGCTAACGGCGGAAACAGTAAACCTGGGTGGTGTATCATTCTTTGACCTATGAAAGAGACGAAGGTGGTTGCAGGGAAGATGCAGGACTCCAAGATCTTCAAGCCATTCCAACCGGTTCCGGGGTCCTCTAGCGTTAGTATCTGGAGCCGAGGCAGAAACACCAGCTGTGGAGCTACAAAATCATAATCTTCGCGGACGTTTCTCGCCCAGGACAGGAAGAGATCTTCGAGATTTGGTAGATTACCCAGAACTTCGAGGTAAGGAAGCAAGCCTAGTTCGCAGAACTTCCCGGATAGCCGCAGGTGGGTGAGCGTTGGTCGGACAATAGCGCGCACGATAGATAGAGGTGCCATTGAGAGACAGAGCTTCCTGAGATTCGAGAGGGCAAGCATCGGAAAATGGGGAAGACTTTCTACGCCTTGGAAAAATCGAACTTCCAACTCCTCCAATAATGGCGCATCGATAGGCCTAATCGCCAAGACCTTGCTCATGGTCTCTTCCATCTTCCTAGTCATAGGCAACCTGAGAGTACGTATGCGATGAAGCTCCGGGAAGATTGAGGTATAAGGTTCAACATTCAAATGGTCGTTATGGCCGCGAGTAACGAGGTCTTTGAGAGTCGGATCTGCCAGTCCTATGAACAGAGGTATGCAGCCCGATCGTGAAATGGCCTGTTCCACGATAGACTTAGATCCAGGGATGATTCGGGTCCAGAGCCGATGAGTGGATAGTGCAACGTTTCGCCAGTGCCGACAGACGTGCAAGATTGCATACCAGTCGCCAGGTCTTGATTCTTGACGTGGCCTTATCCTGCTTATGTACACTATATCGGCGTCTATACTCGGCTCGTGCGATGTGTAGCGACGCCAGAATGCCGTAGTGTATGCCTCGAATACGAGGGCAAGTGTTTCTGAAGGAAGACGTGCGATGTGAGTGGTGGCATTTAGTCGATAGCTGAGATCCGCTATCTTGTGGTCGAAAAGTGCGAGAGGAAGAGGGCGTTCGATACATTCCCGCTCGAATTCGTCCATGAATGCACTGATACTGATAAGTTCCTGGACGACTTCACGTTCGCGGTGAGGGTGATGATCGTCCATCATGTCTCCGGGTATTTCCTGGCAGCAATTCTGAGGTGCGAGATATAGTGGGAAAACCGAGATGACGCACGAAAACAAGAGCACGGCGAAACTGTCAATTCGGAGCTGCTTGGTAGGGGTAGAGTAGCTTTCGACGACAGATGATTCAGATTCATTTTATACCAATGAGTGTTTAGTACAATTTGTCCGTTGAGGCTGTGATGCTTGGCCATTCGATTGTCCGACGATTGTCATGAGCGCCCGTTGTGAAGGGCCGCTTGGCCAAGCAACGGAATCAGAGAGACAGGCCACGGCCAAAGAGACGGATGTGACTATGGCATCAGTCTTGGTGGGTTGGTGAATGCGGCGTTCTTTGATCATTCGAGGCACGACGGTTCATTTCATCTGACGATACATATGGCGTAGTATGACGGGCCTTTATTGCAACACGAATCGATTCTATCCAGCTGATAGCAAATGAAGAGACATCGTGCTTGTCAAATGGTGCCTAAGAAGTGGTCGCCTTCGCTACCGAAGTCTTGATCCAGCTCTCCATCTTCTGACAGATCTCCGCTGGTTTTGAGAGAATAAGCCAATGGTCCGCGTCGAAACCGGTGAGGGTAACGTCGTGGTCTTTAAAGGGCGGGCTTGTGAAGACATCTTGTCCGATGTTTGCGTTGCAGACAAAATCCTGGCTTGCGCCACCAAAGAAGACCGGCGAGGTCTTTGGCGGGAATGCACGCTCCTTCGGTATCTCTGGGCAATCGAAGTGTATCAGTACTCATCGGATCGTGTAAAAAGCGAGCGTACTCTGATCGTCCAGAGGTTCTAGGCCGCTAGTCATGATCTTATACCAGCAGAGGGGTGCGGCAAGCCCGTTCTTCAAGAATATGCTCTTCCAGGTGTCGATATCTTCCTGGGACATGTACGAGGGCAGAGGTGATCTGAAGTCTTGCTGTAAAGCGGCCTTCAAAGCACCACGAGGTCCTATATGAGTCTTCCATAGGGAAGGGTCGTGTGGATAAAGAACGCTGATGAACGAGTCGACCTAGCATGGCGTTAAAATTGAGTCAATCCTTATTTCGTACTCACAAGAAACGAAATACAACTTACATGGTCTTGAATAAGCTGGTCCGCTCCTTCTTCGGAGAAGAAAAGCCAGTAACCATATGTCTCGTACCCATTGATCCCTTTCACGAATGCAAGGAAGTCTTCAAAGTCTACTGGCTGCAACGGCGGGAGGTATGCGGCTGCGAGAAACGCGTATGCCACGAAACGGTCTGGGAAGTAATTAGCGAAACGCGACACGGTCTTGGAACCCCTGAAGTAGACATTAGAAAGATTGGCACATTTTGTGCAAGGAAGTCAGACTGATGGAGCGTACCAGTCGTGCCCGATTGCAATAGCCTTATCAACGTTCTCTGCATCCATGATATCCACAAGATCTCTGGTCACCAGGCTCGAAACATATTGTGTGGGATCAGCCGGCTTGTCGGTGCCACCATAGCCAATCATATCAGGAGCAATGATCCCATATCCCTTCTCCTTGAAAAATGGAACAATGTACCGCCAATCTCTCGCAGTTCCGGGGAAGCCGTGACAGAAGAACAACGTTGGACTCCCTGACTGAGCAGGAGAGGCGTAGTAGTTGTAGTGGAGACCGCGCGAAGTGGTGATCGACTTGTACAATGCGTTGTTCATGCTGGTGGTGATGCCCGGAGCGAAAAGGACTTTCTGCTTTGCCCTTGAGGCCTGGGGACTTATATACCGGGCAGAGTCAGCACCGGGGCGCTCTTCACATGCTTGAGGTGATCATCCGTCTATCAGATGAGATACGATGATGAGGAATAACACCCCTTTTTACTCTTCATCATTCGGTGGTTCTGGCAGAGTAAACGGATGGACCAATTGTGTAGTAAGCAACATTTAGACGAGCCACGCCAGGGTATGAGACGTACAGGAAAAGCGGTGCAAATTCCTGAACAGGACCCTCGCGAAAGCGCAGGCAAGGGGATGATGTCAGTCAATTTTGTGGACGTTTGGTCCTCGTATCCGTGATCTCTTCCATCTACACCCAGGCCAGTAGCATTACAGGAGCACTTGGATTGTGAGAGAAGGTACTATGTCAAGGTTTGCTCTGAACCTATGGAATGGTATCGGACAACATGAACTCGTGGAAGAAGCACAGCGCGAAAATCCAATGTCGACGGGCGTTAGGCAATTACCGAAGATTAGACGCGCCGATAATTTTACCCCTACAAGTCATTTACCGCAAGTCATCTACCACCATCAGTGTGGAGGCTTGAACGTCTGACTACTGTGACAGGGAGCTTTGTGAGTACCAGAATTTTCACTCAGAAGTGTTTACTGTAGTCTTACAACCCCACTTCGATCTAGGTGAAAGCCGCGCCAAGGCTACATCCTCCCAGTCGGTGCCGCGCTTCGGAGGATTGCATTCAGTTGCAGAGTAAGTCCAGGTTTCGATTACAATACCCTTGGCTGACAACACATATTTTAGGTGAGCATATTCATCGCCAAACTGTACCTTCAATCATCTGTGGTCGCTCGGGTATGCCTATCGATCTAGTTAAGCTGGTTCACTTGATGGACTCCGACGTCTAGCGATATGCTGGTACTGTTCGGTTCCTCGGCCCTCACCGCTACGAAGAGAGATACTCTCCTGGGACAGATTCAGAAGTTCTGCCCCGACATAAACTCGTTAGATGCCGACTATATCCATCTAGTCTCTAGTCGCTCCGAGGCTCATGAACAAGAGCTGAATGACACCTCCTCACGGCCTCGTGCCATCCTCGACCGGTTACTCAGCTACGGAGACGACATACGGTTTCCAGCCACACAGGAAGCCCTTCATGCAGGACGTAACGTAGTCTACGTCCTTCCTCGTGCAGGCTCAATATCGCCGTGGTCAAGTAAAGCGACGGATATCGCCACAATCTGCGACCTTGGGGATCACGTGGAACGGTTAGAACGCGGCATTGCTTATGTCCTTACGACCGCCTCTGGACGTCACATCTCCCAAGAGGATCTTGCCACTTTTGAACACCTCATTCACGACCGTATGACGCAGCTGGCGCGGCTCACGCTTCCCGATGGGAGCACAATATTCGAGCACAAAGACCTCAGTCCTCTGCGAACTGTTGATCTGCAATCTAACGATCCTTCAGGACAGATCGCGAGAGCAAGGCTCGTGCAAGCCAACAAAGATCTCGGCCTTGCGCTTTCGTCGGACGAAATCGACTACCTCATTGATGCCTTCGTCTCTGGTTCTTCGCCAATGAACCGTAACCCTACCGATGCCGAGTTATTCATGTTCGCCCAAGTGAACTCGGAGCATTGCCGTCACAAAATCTTCAACGCTTCCTGGGAAATTGATGGGAAGCAGCAGGATACATCGTTGTTCAAGATGATTCGCAACACAGAAAATCTGAACGGCACGGGCACTATCTCTGCGTACTCTGATAACGCCGCAGTGTTCGAGGGATACTCCGCACCCCGCTTCGGCGTGGCTCGCAACAGTGCAAACGCGGCCAACCCCAACGTCGAACACGTCTACCAATCCCACACCGAGGAGATGCCCATCCTCATCAAGGTCGAGACACACAACCACCCCACCGCTGTCTCGCCCTATCCCGGTGCCGCGACCGGAAGTGGCGGAGAGATTCGTGACGAAGGCGCTGTAGGACGCGGTTCAAAGCCCAAGGCGGGCCTCGCAGGGTTCACCGTCTCGAACGTGCTCATTCCCGGGTACGAGCAGCCTTGGGAGACAGACTTCGGGCGGCCAGCGCACATCTCGTCTGCCCTGGACATCATGATCGAGGGCCCACTCGGTGCGAGCGCGTTCAACAATGAGTTCGGGCGGCCCGCGCTTGCTGGGTACTGGCGCACGTTCTCGGAAAGCGTACCAGTCTCAGAGGATGGTGCGCGAGAGATCAGGGGGTATCATAAACCCATCATGATCGCGGGTGGGCTGGGCAATGTCCGTCCGTCGTTCGCTATGAAATCGCGCATCTCGCCGGGAGCCAAGATCGTCGTACTGGGTGGTCCTGGGATGCTCATCGGTCTGGGAGGCGGTGCGGCGAGCAGTCAAGTTTCGGGCGCAAGTTCCGCGGAGTTGGACTTTGCAAGCGTCCAGAGAGATAATGCCGAAATGCAGCGGCGGTGCCAGCAGGTAATCGATGCCTGCATCAACCTCGGGGAGGGCAACCCCATTCAGTCTATCCACGACGTTGGTGCCGGTGGTCTGTCCAACGCTCTCCCAGAGCTCGTGCACGACTCAGATCTTGGTGCACTCTTCGAGATCCGTGATGTCCTGGTGGCAGACTCCAGTATGTCACCTATGGAAATCTGGTGTAACGAGAGCCAGGAGCGCTACGTGCTCGCCGTTGCTCCCGGACAAGAGCACGAGTTCAAGGCTCTCGCATTGCGCGAACGCTGCCCGTTCTCTATCGTTGGTGTGGCCACCGCCGAGGAAGAGCTTATCGTCACCGATCGCCTTCTCAAGCAGGACGTCATCCATCTAAAGATGTCTACGCTGTTCGGCAAACCACCTCGTATGCATCGCACAGACGTTACGAAGCGCATCGCCGGCGTTCCGTTCGACTCGTCATTATCCCAGTACCTCCCGTCCGCACGTGCGCTCACCGAGAGGGTTTCTCTAGCGGTGGACCGTGTCCTTCGCCTCCCCTCAGTCGGCTCGAAATCCTTCCTCATCACTATCGGCGACCGCAGCATCACTGGCCTTGTTGCACGCGACCAGATGGTGGGTCCTTGGCAAGTTCCCGTCGCAGACGTCGCAGTCACGCGCGGCTCATACGGCTTCGACGTCGTCACTGGCGAGGCAATGGCCATGGGCGAGCGCACACCCGTCGCGCTCCTGAACGCCGCCGGTTCCGCACGCATGGCCGTCGCCGAGTCCCTCACGAACCTTGCGGCGTCGTATATCGGCGATCTCGCCCGCGTGAAGCTCAGTGCGAATTGGATGTGCGCGGCGTCGAAGGCTGGGGAGGGCACGGCGCTGTATGAGGCCGTAAAGGCAGTCGGTATGGAGTTGTGTCCCGCGCTTGGGGTTGGCATCCCCGTCGGGAAGGACTCGATGTCAATGTCGATGAAGTGGAAGCAAGACGGGGAACAGCGGGAAGTCAGCTCTCCGCTATCGCTGATCGTGACGGCATTTACCCGCGTGAAGGACGTGCGGAAGACGTGGACGCCACAATTGCGCACGGATATCCAAGAGCCCACTATCCTCGTTTTCTTCGATCTCGCAAACGGAAAGGCACGTCTCGGTGGCTCTGCAATTGCTCAGGTGTTCAAACAAGTTGGCTCAGAGGCGCCTGACGTCGAAGACGCTGCTTTGTTGAAGTCGTTCCTCGTCGGTACCCAGACTGTGCACGCTGCGGCGCCCGAGCTCGTCCTTGCGTATCACGACCGTTCGGACGGCGGACTTTTCACGACAGTCGCGGAAATGTCCTTTGCGGGCCGCGTCGGCGTGGAACTTTCATTGCCAGCCTCGCCGGAAACAGACGTCGTCGCTGCCCTGTTCAATGAGGAGCTTGGCGCAGTCGTGCAGATCCGCGAAGCCGACCTCCCACGCCTGAAGGAGCTCTTTGCGCAGGCCGGCTTCCCAGAAACCGGTATACATCCCATAGGCACCATCACCCAGGACTCACAGGCATTCAAGGTGTCCTATGGTTCTGAATGCGTGTACTCAAGCACACGTGCGTCGATGCAACAAGCGTGGGCCGAGACGTCCTTCAGGATGCAGTCTCTGCGCGACAACCCTGTTGGCGCCGAACAGGAGTTTGCGTTAATCAAGGACGACTCCCACACCGGCATTTCCTACGATCTCACATTCACCTACGAGCCATTGCGCTCAGTCTTCCGGAGACCCAAGGTTGCCATCCTGCGCGAACAAGGCGTGAACGGCCAGGCTGAGATGGGCTGGGCGTTCACCGCGGCGGGCTTCGACGCGATCGACGTGCACATGACGGACATCCTCAACGGCCTCGTCGACCTCTCCGACTTCCGCGGCTTTGCCGCCTGCGGCGGGTTCTCCTACGGCGACGTACTCGGCGCGGGGCGCGGCTGGGCGAACTCCGTCCTCCTGCACGAGAAGGCCCGCGCGCAGTTCGTCGCGTTCTTCGCGCGCGCGGACACCTTCGCGCTCGGCGTCTGCAACGGCTGCCAGTTCATGAGCAATCTGCGCGAGATCGTGCCCGGCGCGGCGGCGTGGCCCGACTTCAAGCAGAACCGCTCCGAGCGCTTCGAGGGCCGCGTGTGCGTGGTCGAGGTCGTGCCGACGCCGGTCACGAAGGCTTCGGTCTTCCTGCACGACATGGCGGGCTCGCGGCTCCCCGTGGCGGTCGCGCATGGCGAGGGTCGTGCATCGTTCGCGAGTGCGGAGCAGCAGCGTGCGCTCGAAGAAGAGGGCCTCGTTGCCCTGCGCTACGTCGACTCGGCTGGCGCACCGACGGAGGTGTACCCGCTCAACCCGAACGGCAGTCCTGGTGGTCTCACTGGTGTGCAGACGCCTGACGGACGGGTGCTTGCGCTCATGCCCCACCCCGAGCGTGTCACCATGCTCGAGAGCAACAGCTGGTACCCGCCTGAGTTTGCGAAGAGCTGGGAGGATGTCGGACCGTGGTTCAGGCTGTTCCAAAATGCCCGCAAATGGTGCGGCCCATAGACGATAAAAGTATTGTAAGTAAGCGGCGGGGAAGCGTAGTTATCGACGTACGAACTAGAAGATAGAAGCGAATTTTGTACCATCCAAGCGACGCCATCCGTAGGCGTCGCGTTGTCGTGTTGTTCTGACCTTGAAATCTGACACACTTCGACGCTTCTGCGGTATCGCGTGTGCTCGGCAGTCTGTATGCGGGTTTCTATGGTCTTGCCATTTTCATTCAGGTTACATGCGTCACTCGTGAGTGTCCAAGAATTCCAACAAATCAAACCGAAGAAAACACAAAACTAACAATACGCGGGAGTGAAAGCGGTAAATAGCAGCATCCCGACCCGGGCGAAGGGGAAAAAGAGGGAGGGGAGGACGTGCGGCGCCCACGACGGCACTTCTACTAGTAGTGAGCTAATGTTTGTAAAGTCCTATGCGAAGGGAGGTGAGTTCAGATCGATACATGCGACAGCGACAGGTGAGCGACCGAGAACATGCGCGGCGTGTGCGTGACGAGACGATGCGGGTGCGGGTGGATGGTAAATGTGCAGGGCGGGTATATTGTGTGCTAGATGTGGTAGACGACATGGCATGGCCGTGCGTGCCGGGCAGCCAACGAACGAACCGCAGGACCGAGTGTTCGTGTAGAGATATAGAGAAAGGTCCAGGCCCCGAGTCATGAGTCCTACGGTTCGCTGCGATCGTGGCGGTCAGCGTCGCCCTGTCATCGTGCGTATCCTTCCTGCATCTCCACGGCGGGTTGGTGGTACTGCGCCGTATTTGGCACCGGCGATATTGTGACATTCTCGTCAAGCTTCTCGGCGGACCCGCCCTTGTCGGCAGCCGCAGTAGCGGCGGTGGGGTCGCCGATACCGGCACGGGTACCCCAACCAGTCTGTGTGTGATGTCAGCATCAGTGGGCGTATGTCGTAGATCAGGACTGACCTCATGCAGCGTGAGCAGTGCGTAGAGCTTCATGATGGCGAAGTAGTATCCGAAAAGAATGAAAGCAGGAACGTGGATGATGTCTTGTGGACGATACCACAGATGTGGAAGCAGCTTTGCTGTACGCGTTGCCATAAGCCACACTACGTAACTTACTACCACATTCCTATCAAACGAGTTAGATGCGCCGTGGAGTACTACATGTAGACGGACTTACCACCAGGGCAAATGGTAGCCGCCATCTTCGACAGGTATCGTACTTTTGTAAATGATGTACGCTACCAAACATGGCCCCAAGAGCAGTGTGAATGGGTTGTATAGCTTGTCCACCTACGAAAAGACATCAGCGCCATTTTTCCGGATATCGGAACCGGACCACGAACCATGGTGTACGCAACATATGGATGTGAGGTCCAGATGTAGCGCTCCGTGAACAATGAGCGGAGATCAGAGCGCCATGTGTTACGCGTCCACCTTAGCACCTGCTTCAGGAAACGCCAGTTCGGCTTCATCGTACTCAGAAGCTCAGCCTCTTTGCAGCACTGGACATAGGTATCCCATCCGTGGCTGACCATCCACCGGGTGAGGAACTTATCGTCGCCCGAGTTGAGCTGATATTTCCCGAGCCAGTAGTCGTGGGTGAAGCCGTGGAGGAACTCGGGATCCTTGAGGATGACTGTACGGTAGGCGGCAGTACGGCCGGAGAGACAGGGAAGTCCACCGTCAATGTGTGTTGACGACGCAATTTCGATGTTACGGATTGAAAGGCGGAATGCCGCTAAGACCTCCCACACTGTCATGTGGTCGCCTACAGGCTGCACGCGCTGTGATGTACCTACGCCACCGACCCTCTGGTCCTCAAAACAGGCCAGGACGTAGGGGAGAAGCGTAGGGGGCCAGATAGCGTCATCGTCCGCAAAAACGATGATGTCGGTCGTGGTATTCTTGATACCGTGCGACATCTGCAGACGCTTGTTGGCGTAGGGCACGGTCAGCACCCGGATACGCTCTGGGTCGACAGAGTTAGCGAGCTCTTGCAAAGGGCCGAGCATCTTTTCCTCCGTGATGATAAGAATCTCCTTTGGCTTGCCGACGAGCCAGCTGTGTGCGGCCTCCTTGAACTCCTCTCCGGCGTCGATGGTGGGTACGATAATCGTGACATCTTCTTCGGCGATATAGGTAGGGTTTTCCGGGAGGGGTACGGGACGGTAGGTCCAACTAGCGACGAGACGAATAAGATACCACAAGTATCGATAGAAACTGCGGGGGGTATCAGCGAAAGCCTGCTCGTCGAGAGGATGTATGCGCACCCAATGACCCCGAACGGAATGACTAGGGGCAAAATGATGCGATAAAAGGTGAATAAATGCCGCGCGATGCTAGAGCGAATTTGGGCACTCACAGACGGGGAAATGGTCAGAGGTCAACCGGAGCATCGTAGGGACGCTCCTGGGGTCGTGAACGGCAAACCAGGGTTAAAAGAGTGGCGAGGTCGGCGGTGAGAGGGCTGAGAGCGTCGCCGCTGGCAGCGAGCGCGCTGTTCGTCGTGGTTGGCAACCAAAATGAGGAATATTTGTTTTCTGGTCGAGGTCGGCCAGCCGCCCAGGACGCCAAGCGGACCTTCAATTTATGCGCGCCAATCACCGCGTTTCACCGGGCGCCGGTAGCTGTTTTGATCTCGTTTTACAGCGTCTTCCGGAACGATGAGCACGACGTTGAAGACGACGAGCAACGCAGCAGCGAAAGCACAAAGACAATGAGCAAAGGTTTGTGGCGAAAGCTTGTAAGGCTCACTCCCACTCAACTCTTCTCAGAGTCGTAAATAACCTTGGTCCATACGAGACCGTTCTCATGACTGGAGCCATCCATCGGGTTCCATCCATCCCTGCCTAGGCGCGGCTGCACCGGAGGCTCGCACGCAGCTCGCACGTTCAGTTCTATCTCAGCTGCCGATACGCTGGGTGCACCGCTGCACAGGCTGCACAGCCCGGGCGTGCTAGTCGACACGGCGGCGGCGTGGCCAGCCTAACCGGAATCGAAGCGGTGGCCCGCTTACCGTCTTTTCTATCGAGGCAGGACGTTCTTCTCACCCAGCAAATCACCCAAGTCAAATGGTGCCGAAAGCGCAATCATGCATGGTCTTTTATTAGCCCACCATCTGCCAATTATATCGGTCAATCATCCTTGTACTCTACTTTCGGCTGTTCCCACTACACGATATCAAGACCGCCGCAGCCCTACTGTCAGGCACGCTTCTCAAAAGGCCTTGCAAGGTCAGCAGAACACGCAGCTGCCCTACAAACGTTCCTGGGAACCACTGCGATCTTCCATCTGCTCAACGTCGCAGCGTGGTCCTACTTTGCATCTGTTGTAGGTTACGAACACCGGAAAGACCGTCACTTCCACCTGTGTCCCCTTCTCCGTAGTGGAGTCACCAAGTTCTGCGCGCAGCGCCCTCACTGGCATCCTACTGAACGTCCTGACGAGGAAATGACCGCCTTGCCAGTGTCGCTCGGCAGGAGAG
>SWBT01000062.1:0-34777 GCA_005298045.1 Pleurotus ostreatoroseus | reverse complement strand
CATTCACATCTATTTATCGCAACCTCAATTCATGGACTGTCTTTTTGCCTTACTGTCGTAGTCCATGTTAGTTCTACCTCTTGCTTGGTCCCCAATTTCGTACTAAGGCGTTCGCTGCCCATGCACATTCCCGCGCCGCAGGTCTTTCAAACTCCCTCTTTCCCTCTACCCAGCTTGAAACTTGAATAGGATATCATGTACTCGTGCAGGCTCTCTGACTCGTATTGATTCCTCCTTATGAGCTTCTTTCCTGGCCACTAGCTGCGGTGCCAAGACTGATGGTGCTCGTTTCGATGTGCGGTCGGATATGAAGCTTTGAAGCCTGACATTCTGAGTACCTGCGGCACACTGTAGTGTAGTGGATACACAGCTTGGTAGCGGGTCCAGCCGGCCGCGCGCGGGCGGCGCTAGCTGTTATTTTGTTAATTGCATTCAGATCCTCCAGCTTATCATAATGGATTCCGAACTGGTCAGCTGAAGATCTGGGTACAACCGTGCGAGTGATGACTGACTGAGCCCAGCGCAATACTTATTATCGGCGTTCCCAGCTGTATTTTTAGCGGACATACGGGCAACTTTGGTTGGTCAAGATACACCTGATACTTGAAAGGCTATCCATTCGCGGCTTTGATAATGAATCGAATGCTGGCGGAGAGAACAAGATGTGGGTAAAAGACGTGGATGGCTGGCGCGGATTCCGCGAAGAGGAAGGCGCTTGTTCAGGCGGGATATTTCCAAAATTGGATGGCTTACGTAGGTCGGTTCTCGGTCCCTTCGCCGACCCCGGGCTTGCGAAAGCCCGCCTCAGAACAACACTCATGATCACTCTGGCGACCCTGCACTGTTTGCGACACGAGGCAGACGAACCAGCCTGCTGCCAGCAGCAGTGAACCATTTGAGGAAAGATATTCTCATCGACATCGGCACTGAACGTGCAATCAGCGATTTATGAGCGGCTCATGTCCCTCTGTCTCGAGGTTCAGTACGTCCATAGAGTAATAAGTATACTATCAGGACAATACTGATAACATATGAACATTGACAGATGCTGGGAACGACTGCGGTGATGGCCCAGGACTAGGTGGAATAGTACGTCGCCAAACGTACCAGCTGACTTGATAAACAACGTTGGGAATTCATTGACCATACTGGTCAGTACGTTCCCTATGTTCTGGCGAGTAATCTGTATGTGACCCATTAGTATAAGATGGCAAGCATGCGACCCCTTATCGCGACATTTTTCCCGGCGAATGATCCTGGCCTAGAACGTGGACCATGATCCCAGTCAGTTTAAAGATACCACTGCTATGTATCCAAGCCTACTGTGCTCGCATAGCCGTGAAACCCCCCAATCCGCCTCCTACTTCAGAAGATGTACAGCGACATACCACCCGAAATAAAATTCCCGAGCCCTTTCCCGGATTTGCCACTGTCAAGCACTTCCGTGTACGTCTTCCTCATTCGTATCTAATGTTGAAACTGACACTCCCTAGTACCCTTTCTACTTCTATACTTTCGCCGAAGTAATCACTATCCTGGGTACATCAATGACAAACGGGGCTCCGCAAATCTGGCGCGTTTTCCACCCGTCAACCACGCTCAAACCTCAGTCGATCTCGCTGTCAAGCATATATCTATTTGGGCTCTTCTGCATGTGTGCAGGCGCCGCTATCAGAGGAGCATGCTACCGTCGTCTAGGACACCTTTTCACTTTCCAACTCTCGCTTAAGAAAGAGCATCGGCTCGTCACGGACGGTCCGTATGCCGTCGTGCGCCATCCCAGCTACACCGGGACATGCATGTTCTATATTGGCGCCTTTTGTGCTCTGCTAGGCCCCGGCTCATGGCTTACCGCGAACGGCGTGTGGAGCGCGCCTGCCGGGTGGGTGTTGGTGTCCCTATTCGTTCTGGATAGTGTGTATACTTGCACATTTCTGATATTGCGTGTCGACGGGGAGGACTTGACGTTGAAGGAGCAGTATGGGAAGGAGTGGGAAGCATGGGCGAGGCGGACACCCTACAGGCTTGTACCGTTCCTATATTGACCATCTTCACGGTACGGCTCTCATCGCTGATTACTGAAAGCCAATGAAGTCGCTGACTCGTATGTTTGTAGCAAAGCGAATCATAGTATTCAGTGAGCGACGACCATGAGTAATTCCAGTCTGTACTGACAAGGCTTTATACAGGCGCACAGGATCGCTGTGAGGCTCAATTGACAGTCTTGACATCCACGTCTCGTAGCCATCTTTGCGTCGAGAATGTCTATGTGTTGCGGTTCCGCTTGCAATGTAGGCACCAAGTGCCCGTACCAACAAATGCCTCGATGATCTCACACGTCTGTGCCGCTTGTAGAGACTGGATTGACATAGGAACACTTGTCTGTTGGCTTTTTCGATATTGCATCAGGGCGCTTATGGTTTCCTTTAGTAGTCGATCACGATGAGATCGACGGTTACCACTCCTTTCTCTCTACAACCATGAGCTCCAGCGATTCGTATGTACTTGACCGCTTTTTGTACAGCTAGCTCAGCTGACTTTGAATACCACCAGCTTACACAACGACGACTATAACGTCTTTCACGACCACTCTGTCGTGATCAACCGCCCCATTGACGAGGTCTTCGAAATGATAGGCGTCGGCGACAATATGGAGCGCGTCGCTCGCCTCTCTGATCTATGCCACGGTTTTGAACTCGGCACCGAGGACACAGTGCAAACGCCGGACAACGCATCGCTCACAGCGTCTTCCGTTCGCACATTACCGTCCGCGCAAGACCAAGACCATGGCGCGGACGGCGAGTCGGGAGCTCTCCCGCGCCGTGCGTTTGTGCTCCACGAAGCGGTTCCCGTCATGTTCGGTCTCGTCACCACGAAGGTGCGAATCGCAGGTGTGCAAACATGGGATCCCAAGGAGCGAGTTTCGTTGTACGAGACTCTGACGGACGGCGCTGTGGCTGTGCGCACGTGGAAACTGCGGCGGTTTGATGAAGAGGTTGACGACGAGGGCGTGAGGAGGACGAGAGTCCAGGAGAGTCTCAGAATCAAGGCGCCCTCGTTGTTCAAGTCCACAGTGCAGAAGGAAGCGTCGAAGGGCCACAAGTACATCAGCTTCTCCTATGCGCTGTCAAAGATGACTGACGCATACCAACGTATAGGCTTCACATGGAACAATATCATACTTTGTTCAAGTATTAACGTCTGTCTCGTGAGTCCTCGTTTTATAGAACACTCAATAGTCTTGGAACCTTCGCTGGCTTGACGCAGATTTGAGGTGGAATTTCTGCGTTTATTTATTCAATGATATTGATCGTGCATGTTGAATGAGTGTAAGTAGCTCGATACTCAGGTCAACGCCGCCTTCACCAGTAAGCGGTCCGTTTATTATCCCTGGTTTCGTAGACTGTTAGATCGAAGACTCCGAAAATACTTGCTATGCTTACGCGGCGCGCATTTAGATGGCCATGGGACATCGGTATCAGCGTTGTGACTTGTCCATATCTTCCAGACGAATGTCACTGTGGCCCGCTAGTGGGGAAGACTTTGTGGCCTGGAAACCTTGAAAGTATAAAGAATCAGTGTCCTATAGCCGTGCTACAGCTGCTCGCAACACCCACCACCAACCACCACCAACCCTTCGTTCTTTGAGGTGAGTGCTTCTTCCCTTCTCAGGTGAACTGCAATCACTGATTAGCAACGACCACAGGATCCTCAATGCAGGCGATTTTTCCAACGGGGCGTTGTCAGCTGCCAATTACCAGGCAGGCTGGAGGGATCTGGTACCCCTCTCTGCCTGTGCCACTGAAGCCTATCAATGCCATTCCAGCGGATCGTGCTGATGCGCCCGCAAAAGCTTCGCCCGGTCACCGTATCATTCGGCGCATCTTCCTCTGCGTTGTTCGGGAGCTCACCACAATATCGACAAATCCCATTTTCCGACTGTTCGGCGGCGTCTTGATCCTCACGTCGCACGAACCCCTAGCTGAAATGCTCCTCCGAGGCGTTGTGGTGTTCGTATGCCTACGTGCGACAATGCACGTTTACCCGACTGTCCATAGAGGGCTCATATTGGCGTTCAGTAACCTGAAGAAGGAACTGGGTCGCGTATGGTCGATGGTTGTGCGGAACAGCAGGGCAGATGTCGAAGATGTTGAGTAACTTCCAGTAGGGACGGTAATATGCCGGGCTAATTGACCCGATCCGTTGAACAAGAGCGATTTCGTGCTTTCGTTCATTACACGGTTCAAGCACATGGCGAACATGCTGCAGTGATGACTAGTGAGGAGGTGAAATTGATACGAAGGGGAGTCTGGCGACCGCCGTGGGAAACAATACCCGAATTGGCTACAGACAAATGTGCGATCCTAACAAACCAAAACAAAAGCGCATCATGCTGCAACACGTCACTCTAGACGGTTCTATACAGCTCTTGTGAGCATACTGAATGGCATATTAATCTAGAGGTACAGAGGTACACAAAATAAGCCTCTTAGCCGAAAGCTCAAGCTAGGTATGAGGTATAAGTAGTAGTAAGGAGACATATAAAGCCTAGCAGAACTGAAGATATTCGATGTGTCACTCACTTATTCGAGAACAACAAGTGTCTCCCCTGCTTGGA
This sequence comes from Pleurotus ostreatoroseus, assembly GCA_005298045.1. Classification (NCBI taxonomy): domain Eukaryota; kingdom Fungi; phylum Basidiomycota; class Agaricomycetes; order Agaricales; family Pleurotaceae; genus Pleurotus; species Pleurotus ostreatoroseus. The sequence continues at coordinate 30,159 of SWBT01000062.1, read as the reverse complement.
CATTCCTGCCAATATCGACGGTGTCAGAAACACGCCTCCCTACAGCCTCGTCTCCTCCCACGACAGCTACTTCCGTCTTCATCGCTTCCAAGACAACGAGTACCGTATCTGGGTCATCTATCACGTCACCTGGAAGACAACAAATCGTATGAATTGTTCCAGATGTCGGTGCATATACTCCGACCCTTCCTGGATCAACAGTGAGATTTTTCTGTGAGTCTCCTTGAGCCGAATTATGCTGGGATGGCATTTCCTGAAGGTGGTGCTGTTCCCATTGAGCCAATAGCCCTATTTCACTGGAAAATTCGTCATTATGAGCGGTTCGCAGCATTCGGTCGGTCAAACGCGGAATCATACCGAGATTCTTCTTGTGCTGTTCCTGTCGTCTGCCGCGTCCTGAAAGCCTCGACCTCGTCCTTTATCGATTCGACGAAGAGACGGTATTCAGCCATAGAGAATGTTGTTGGCTCTGTCTGAAGAACGGTATCGAATATAAGGATGCACCGTGTACTTGAGCAAGTAGTTTACGTACCTCAAAGGTGTATCGCCCTGCGTCGAACAACTTCTCCATCTGTTTGCCAGCATTACGACGCTTCTTCGAGAAGGTAGTGGATCGTACTATACCTCTATATATTCATCCTCGCTGACTGCCTTGAATCGTAGCTAGAGTTCAACACGATGATAGAGATATTGGGTTGCTGAACGAACAAAAGAAATAGTTACACACTTGGTCAAATGGCTCTAACAGCCACGGCTTTCCGATTTTGTTCCAAGTCCTCCAAGGAGGCAGGGTACGCCCAAATAGCTGATAGCCACCGGGTGATGCAATTGGATATATCGCAGCAACAAGGCCAGCGATACCGAGGGCGCCCTATAATCATTTGTTGGCTTAGCATATAGAATTGACCATAGTTCTACACCCACACGAGGCGTGAAAGTCCGCGACGGATTCATCTTCTGCCCCACCAAGCGGCACCGAGGATCGATCTACAGAGCACATCAGTTCGAATGTCAACTGCTCAAGATGGAGATGCTCACGGGTATCAAGAACGGACAAGCAAGATAGAATCCTACGCCAAATACGAGCTATGCCATAACATGTGAGATCTGCATTGCATACGGCCCACAACAAGTCGGACTTTACCCAATCTGAAGCTATCAACAACTTCAGGGCCTCTTCAGGGCCACCTTCCAGCCCATTATTCCGCGCTAGATACTCGATGTTGCTGGGCAAGTAGACCGCACGATTCCGGATGGTTCGCATGTACCTCTCCAGTGCTTCACGACACCAACGGTCGTCGAGGACAATCGGAAAAGTGATACGTCGCCCGGGGAACGACATGTTGTCCATTCTGGCCGGAAGAGCTGACTCTACTGTGATTAAAATAGCAAGAATCTCCCCCTGGAAGATTATAAGAGGATCATAGTGAATCTAAAGGAATGGGCCAGTAAACGCTGCGTGCCGGACTAGCTGAATAGCTTGACTGACCATCGTGGAGCGTATACAGGGGCTCATAGCCCAAATGCCTGATATTGCCTGCCGCTGGAGCTCACGCTCAAATGCATGTACGCGTGCCCGCAAAGTGAAGTCGAGTTCCCACGGGCCGTATTCTACCAAGATGGCCGAATCACCGGCCTGTTTGTACGAGTAGGTCAGTGGTGCAAGGCAGGACGATTACGATATGGTTGCGAACCTGGCGAAAGACGACCCTCGGTCGCCCAGTTAAACCATCTTCTTTGATCACTGAGAGCTTGGGGCCACCTGTGTACTCAGCGAGATCCTCTGGGAACCCGGAGAATGTTGTAGGTTGCGGATTGATCGTGTTGGCGACGATTTGAAGATAGCTATCGGTCGATTCCATTAGATGAATAGCCTGTTGAATCGAGATACGCTTGAACTGAATCGTGCTCCCTGGCTGCAATTGGCCCAATTTCCACCTGAATAAGGCCCTTCGTCAGGGTTACTTGTAAAGGATATCACTTGTGTGACGTACATCTCAGCGGTCGCCACAGTGCACATACAGAGGTACCCGCCCATATCAGGGCCTTCTTTCGTGAGTATGACAGGTGTGTCACCGTTCAAGTTGATCGTGCCAAGCGCATATCCGTTATCATGTATATTTGACGGATGCGATCCGCCTTCGCCGCCGTTCTTGCGTGCCCATGCGATTTTTGGACCCTCCAAACGGATGCCCATCCTGTTGGCGGAGGCGCTTACGGTCCACGTGGCGGCAAAGAAATCGTTGATGCCTGCCGCCGTCACGAATTCTTCGTCACAGTGTGGGCCAGGGAGACAATGGATTGTCCAGTGCATACGATATGTTGGAATAAGGTGGCTAGGCAGCGAGACAATATTGTCATCAGAGGAAGATCCGAAACCATAATCAGGATTCAAGGCAAGCTGGTCTCCGGCAGTCAATGCACGGCCCTAACCACGTGTCACAATAAGCAGATGAGTATGCGCGAAAGGCAAAATACAGACCTGATACCCGCCAAGACCCATGGACGTTGATTTCGACCCTAAGTACGCGGGAACATCTGGAAAGCCGCCTTTGATTGCGAGGTACGCCCGGAATCCTGTCTGATTAATGGTACCAACTGAGAGCTTTGCACCCGCTGGCACAAATATCCTCGTCCATTGACCCAAAGCCTCGCCGTTCATTATAGCTTTGACAGGTGCCCCTGTGATGGCGACAACCGCAGGAACATGAAAGAGAAGTCGGCATCCTACTAAGGTGATTTCGAGCGCTTCAGTGCCAGGCAGGTTGCCCACCAGGATGTTTGCAACTTGATGTGCGAGGGAGTCCATTGGGCCGCTGCGGGGAATCCCAAGTCCGAGTTTACGGCCAGGAAAATCTTGTATAGATGTTTCTATTCCACCGCTAAGGACATCTACTGCTCTATGAATATCGTCAGCATGTCAAGTCCAGAGGCTTTACGTTCCAGAATGCACTCACCTCGGCGTGAAATCGAACCCACTCAGGAATGACGTCGTAGCGTTTCCCGCTTGCCATACTTCATTCGCCACGACCGCACGCAGATACGCTAAATTCGTAGGCGGTCCGCAAATTCTGGTCTCCTGTAATGCGAGGTGCATCCGCTTGATCGCTTCCTCTCGCGTGGAGCCTACGACAATGATCTTCGCGATCAATGGGTCGAAGTAAGGTGTCACAGTCGTTCCTGTCTCAACCCATCCATCTACCCGGAGCCACTCCCATCCTGGCCCACTCGGAAACGAGACCTCCTGCAGTACGCCCGGCGAAGGCCTAAACCCTGCACTAGGGTTCTCACAGTAGACGCGCGCTTCGACCGCATGACGCCCAGGGGTACCAGGGCCTTCGCCGAGAATATATTTGCTTTGGTCAAGCTGGTCCGCGAGAAGGCCTTGACGGCCTTCACGCTGAGCGAGGGCCTGAAGGAGCATGAGTTCCACAAGATCAAGTCCCGGGTGTGTCGCTTCGGTGATGGGGTGCTCGACTTGCAAGCGAGTATTCATCTCGAGAAAGAAGAATTCTCCCGTGTTGTCGTCTACGAGGAATTCGACAGTTCCTGCGCAGGTCCTCAGAGATTGGCTCACAGTGAAAGAACAAATAGACTCACCAGCGGACGCGTACTTTAGTGTTTGACACATGCGCACAGCAGCGTCGCACATCTTGGTACGCAGTTCTAACGTGGTAAATGATCATCGAACGCAAAAGCAAGCTCGGCCGAAATTCATACCAGGACGTTGTGAGAGGAAAGGGCTTGGTGCTTCTTCGATCACTTTCTGGTACCGTCTTTGGACACTGCATTCGCGCTCTCCCATATGAACGACGTGGCCCGTCCCATTGCCGAACACCTATAATGCATCGCTGTGTTAGTATAGCACTGCAGTTCTATCAGGACGCCTACACACTTGAATCTCAATGTGCCTCGCCGCAGGGAAGTATCTTTCCAGGAACAAGCCGTCGTTGTGGAAAAGGGGCTTGAAATCGTGAATGAGAAATTTCGGTCTGTGAGCAGAGTGATTGAATATCACCTTCGCTCGCTGCTGAGTTGCGGAGAACTTAATGGTCAATTCATCGGCAGTATAGCACACAACAAGACCTATCCCGCCACCTCCCGCAGTAGACTTGAGCATGATAGAATAGCCTATGTTCTCTGCTATTTTGACGGCTTCATCCGACTCGTAAACGAGACCCTGCGAGCCAGGTACTATAGGCACATCAGTCTCACGGGCCAACGAGCGGGCGACGTGTTTCAAGCCCATTGTTGCTATTGTTTGAGAGGTTGGTCCGACCCAAGTGAGGCCCCTGCTCTCGATGAGGGCGGCGAATTCCGAGTTCTCGGAGAGGAATCCGTAACCAGGATGAACCATGGTAACATTGTGAGCGATGCATATGTCGACAATGTGCTGGGCATCGAGGTATCCACGGGCGCTCGAAGCGGGATCCCCGTCCTCGGGGTGTAGAGCTACTGCCTCATCTGCGAGAACGACGTGAGGCGCGGTAGCGTCGGCCTGTGCATAAATAGCGACGGTACGGATCTCTAGTTTCTTCGCAGCGCGTAAAATGCGGACAGCAATCTCTCCGCGGTTGGCTATGAGCAACCTCTGTTGCATGTTGCTGGATTGACTCCGGTGTGTGCGATGACTTCGTAGGGCGGGGTAGCGGGAAGTACAGCATCTTGTGGTCTTGCAGTCATTATCTCGTCGAGCTCCAACGTTGTGTGACTATCACGTCCCATGACATACACATGCAGCGAGACATCTACACTGGGTCGTGAGTGATAGCGCAAGATAAGGTGTGCACAAGTCGCCTAGAGAAGGCCAAACCCTGCGCCACATGACTATGCTGAGCTCATCAAGAACGTCATGGAAGGACTATATAGAGCCCTACGACGTGGGTCTATGGAGGAACATCGTCAGACCAGATACAGCGACAAACGCGTTTCAAACTCACCGTCTTGCACCTACAACTGAGCTTTCCGTCTCGCAAATTGTTATTTATCAACAATGAATGCAATCCGGCTCAGAGCGACAGTCAACTGCGATATGGGAGAGGTAAGCGTGTACGATTGAAGTCAGTGGTTGAGACCAAGGTGGTCGTCGCGTGACGCGACCGCGCCCGAATTCCGGACGCAGTGGCGCCGCGCTTTGTCTACTCAACCACCAGCTTCTCCAGAATATATTACATACTAACATGCAGCATGATTAGGGGTACTCGCTATATGCTATAGTGCGCATGCAGCTACGCTTCTTACTGTCACAAGCATGGAAGCCCCTTACAGGGAGATGACGAAAGGCTCATGAAAACCATACATCTTGCCAATGTCGCTTGCGGTTTCCATGCATCGTGCGTATATCCGTCCAATATCTCTATGAAAATATGCTGACAAGAAAGTCCATACTGATAGTGACTTTTCGATCATGGACAAGACCGTGCGTCTCGCGAAGGAGAACAGCGTGAGGGTAGGTGCACACCCTTCCCTACCGGATCGCCAAGGCTTCGGGAGGAGAGAGATGTCAATGGAACCGGTATGTTCGCTATCATATTGCAGTATATGCCTTTAACTCATTACGTTAAGGACGAGCTGACAGCGTGTTTTGTGTACCAAGTCGGAGCGCTATGCGGCTTCCTCAAATGCTATGATATCCCGTTGAACCATGTAGGACCTCAGCACCAACGGTTCTATGGGCTATACTGATTCTTTGAAGATAAAACCTCATGGCTCTGTATATGGTATGACCGCGCGAGACATCAACCTCGCTCGCGCCGTCGTACAAGTCTCCAAATCGTTCGATGCACCGTTCATGGGTCTTGCCGGAACATGCCATCAACAGGCGTGTGAGGAAATGGGCGTACCGTTCATTGCCGGTACGTGAACATGCTTCAAGAACACTGCATGAACTTAGTAATTATCAGAGTGGTTCGCCGATCTCGACTACGACGCATCGGGCCAGCTCATCATCACCAAGTAAGCTTTCGAGTGTTCTAACATAGTTCTACTGATCCCTAAAAATGTATTTTACCTCGTGTAGAAAACACGATCCTGTTCCGCTGGCGACGGTGGAGAAACGAGTAAGCCCAACCCATGCATGAGCCGTCAATAAGCTAAATCATCTCTGCAGGTCAAGGCCATGCTTGAGACGCGGAACATCTCGACTCTTGGAGGACCTCTGCCCTTGCCCGCCAGCGTTGCCGAACTGTCCATCTGTTGTCACTCCGATACACCTGTAAGCCATAGATTCCATCTTCCGTAACTAGATAATCTTTACTTTTGTTGGCACAGGGCGCCGTGGAAATTGCCAATGTCGTGAAGTCATTGGTCGATGCGCACAACGCTCTTGAATGATCTATAGTATGTGAGATCGTGTGTATCGAGCTGAGACAATTTTGCGACCAAACCCCTTGGTCAGACCGACTCGGATGTTATAAACGGCTTCGCAGAATGCTGAGTACTTTGAATGATGCGTTCATGAAGCAATCTAGCTCTTTTGTCTGAAGCACGTACGAAAGAACGGAGACTGCAAGAATAAGATGACTAGGCCAATCGATAGCTCGACCCAAATTCCGGCGCATAGACGATGCACTCTGCTCCGAGTGTTCTTTACGACCTTTCTACCTCTGATTCATACCCTGGGGGCAGCTCAAGCGCCACTTCATTCAGTGTCTGCATCATCCTTCGAAGGCTTTCGAGGTCTGTACGCAGACCCTGGATATCCGACTGAGTCCTCTGGGTTTCCGAGAGATATATGTCCGTTGCGGATTGATTTCGGGGTAAGGCTGGATTGCTACCAGATGACGACAGCAGTACAGAAGAGGTATGGTCTGACGCGCTCGACGTGTCTTCCGTCTGGTTGGGTCGACCGAGAGTTTCCTTGGACATATTAGGTGTCGGGTTTGAGGATGGTTCGTGGGAAAGGGGCAAAAGCTGTGAGTTCATGTCTGTAGTGCGTGCCTTAGCAACTGCTGCACGTACGCGCTCTCTTCGCCAACAATGCACGTTAATAATAACGACCAGTAGCAGTGCGCCGCAGAGACCACCAACGACACCGCCTACGAGCGCACCTACGTTGGGAGATCCTTGCGACTCCTTTGCCGTGGAGGGGCTGGTCGAGTCTGAGGGTATGCTTCTGGACGACGATGATGGGATGGTGTGGGATGGCAATGAGCCGGCAGGTACCCTTATGGTCACATTGGCCATGCTGACCGACGCCATCAAGTTAGAACTTAGACTCATATTCGATACTGTGACTCGCGACTCACTCGAGTAGTAGAGGCGCAAAAACACCACCGATAGACGGACTGTCGGAGTACATGTACGAAACATCAGTGCCTCGCTTTTACTTGAGAATGACGCACTTACCTGCCACCGTTATCGATAGCAACGCCACTCTCTAGGTTGTAATCGGTAGAGAATATTCCTGTATCTGTGGCATTGCTGGATATCCTTTTCCAGACCTGATTGATGATATCATTCCTGATGCTGGGATCGGTGGCGTAGGCAGCACTAAATAATGACCATACTATGCGTTGTTGATCATATATCATAAAACGCGATTATGAGAATAAAAGGACGAACCTGAATTAGCTTGGAGGGGGAGACCTTGATCAATGAACAATCCGTCTATAGCATTAATAATGAGCCATCCATGCCGTACGAGAAGTAAAGCTGCACACGGACTGCTGGAGTTTGACAAAAGGAATTGTAGAGATTCTGTCTGTAATGCATATAGCTGGAAAGAAGTAATGAAGTCCAGAAGAAACAACAAAGAACGAGACCACTTACGCTGACTGACATCAGGTTTGTCGAAAGCAGTTTGTCTGAGAATAGGTTATATGTGAGTGCTCTCGAATCGTTTGTGTCGCCGAAACTCGTCAGAATGTGCTGGCCGTCCGATGACACGGCATGCGACTGCCACGAGGAGGCGAGCGTCGAGGCAATTGACTACGACTCATAAGCCGATATTTCATGATTATGTACTGACTCCCTCACCGAATAGTGCTGAGCGTCGCTGCTAAGATTGAGGACGGTGCTCATCTCTGCCATGGCTTGGATTCCAATGATACCTTTAAGCGCGAGATTGGTAAGATTTGTCCTGGTATCTAATGTATCGGCAGACCGCCTTCGTTGTGTCAAGAGCAGATCAATCAGTCATATGACATCACGTACTGAGAGACATCCAGAGGGAACGTGTTGAATACTAGATAGTTCGCCCACTCCCTGAGCAGCGAGTACTTCTAGAGGGTCAGCGTAATCAATACCGGATAAGATAGAGAGACATACATAGCGACTAATGAGACTACCGTCACCCGAGATCCTAGCATGTATCAGGGTCATAATGAGCATATTTCCGGATTCTTGTTAATTTCGTTAGATGACTTCGACTCTTCGCACTCAAACTCGCGTTCGACTCCTTGGTCGTGAGAATTGGTATTTCCAGTTGCGTTGGGATAGTTCTGTCCTATTTTACGCGCAAATCAGCATTATATCATGTGATATACGTATACACTGACCGAGATCTCGGGGAGCATAGGGAAATATCCACTGGTCCGAACTTGCAAACTCGAATACAGGGTACAAAAGCCAACCGCCGTACGTCGCATTTACAAACAGGAAAAAGGGGAAAGCCTTATACATCCCTTCCACTGGGTTTACTCGCCTTTCAAAGATAATCATACTGCATTTAGATAAAATTACGGAAATACGAAATGCGGAGCTCCTGACTGACCCATCTGTCCCGACATTCTTCATAAACATCATGATGTCGAGCATATTCCATTCACTTGCATTAGACATACTTTGACCTAGAGTCAGTTCCGTGCCGGCCATTGCTTGGCGCGCAGCAAGAGCAACGAGATCGACGTAGTGGCTGGAAACGTTGGCGGCGGCAGTCAAAATCCTCTGATCTAGGGCGATTGACCGATTGAGAGCATCTTGGTAGCCTGTGGCGAAAAGCTGGATAGCCTTGCGGAAATGACATGTAATTGAGTTGCTGGATCGTATCCGACGAGTGCAAAGACTCACTCCGTATATATTCTGGCCATACTTGAGTGCCCAAAAAGGACGACGAGGTTTCGGCGAGCCTGACGTGTCAGTGTATTGGACTGCGGGATTTCTGATCATTCCTATTGACCAAACAAGCGGTTCAGAGGTCGCCGTTATTGATCCTAAATCTACAGAGATCGGAAATACAGGCCAATTGCTGCACAAAGTATGGTTTAACACCATTGGTCATACAGGGAAGAGCACCGTGCCACTCACTCCGCGATAGCTCGAGGCGGCGTGGCTATTTGGCCCGTCAAATTTCCATTTTGCATGAACTGATTGCGACAGGTGGTAGCGCTATCTTGCATATATGTTTGCGAGGGCATCTGGGTGTACTCATCAGATCCATAGACTAGCTGATTGAAAGAGACTCGACAGACCGTCGCCATTGCAAAAAGGATTGAACCGTCTTGAATCTGACCGGATATTTCCACCATAGGCTGCGGATTAAGGAGGCTGATTTGATGATAAGCAATCGTAGTCGTTCTCTGTGCGGACCAGGTTATCGAGCTCCTTGTGTCTGCCGATAGGAACTCTATAGAGGAATGTTATACAGCAGTGTGATTCAGTGGGGAAAACTTCACCTGCAGTAATATCAGAGTACACTTGAACTTCATGCTGCTGTCCATCGTTTACGGCTATTTCGAGACACATGTATGAAAATGGTAAGGATTGCAAGATGGGATCGGCTGGCTGTCTACATGTTTGAGTGCGATCCGCGAAGATGTATATTATATGGAGCTAACCTCTATAGGTGATAAGAATGTGACCGAAAAATCGATTGGCCCCGCTGTCATGTTCATAATCGTTCGTGTAGGTGTAATCTCGATAGCAGTCAGAATGACTTGAGTAGCGCCAGGAGGAGCACCTAGCCAGGCATAAGTTTGGGCCCGGTCAATACGAATGAGACCAGTGATCGAGCAGTGCTATAGCAAGATTTAGATCGCTTGGACCTCCATTTTGGAAGTTAACCACATACCTGGCCTTCCAAGCACCGTGGCCAAACCCCGGGCGCACCATTGGCGTTGGTCGTGTCCATCCAAGTTGATAGGTATGGCGAGCGAACGGCGAGAGGAGTCCAAGAGGTCCACAGAAGGGTATTGCCACATACTACAATGAAGGATCTGAAGAGAAGAACCGATACAACGACGAAAATAGACAGTGACATGGCGCAGGGGAAGCGGTAGTAAAGCCTCTCTGAGCCTCAAAACGAGTTCACATGGAACAATATGATTTCATCAAGGTGTCTGAACGAGTTGGTATTGAACAGGTGTTGAGGGCTCAACAGCATCGGATCTGTAAATATGACCGGTCGAACCTTGGAGAACTCGATAGCGGCGGTAGTATTTTCAAATCCGGACGAGTACGGGCTATTCGGAATCAGATGCGCTGGTCAATAGCATTCGACGAATAAGAAGACGAGGAGTCAAGATGCTCAAGAAACGAACTGACGAGGTATCGTTGCACTGGCTATGCATGGCCAGGATCAAAAGAGCGGGATGCTATGATCGCTGTTCTCGAGATGAGATTCATTCGCTGCATTAACTTATACAATTTTAATGCTATGATAGGTAAAGATAGCTGCCTACTATGATTCCGGAGGCCGCGTGCTAAATCCTAGTGAGAGGGCGTAGTCGTGTGCATTTCATTGATCTTCAGTGTTTTACGAACCGCAAGGATCATGAAATAGCGCCGCCTAGCGAAGCATATTCAAGTTAGCTGAAAAACCAGCAGCAATGTAGGAGAGCCTTGTAAGGAGCAGCACAAGCAATGAGAGTCAAAACTTGTATCTTCGAGTGCAAGGACAGTGAGTGAAGAGGAAGAGTAGCGCTGCTCGAGTCTAAATCCGCACGCGCCAAGCGCTGGCTGGTGAGCGCGCATATCCACGTGCTTTTCACGTTTTCGCCACGCGAGCAGGACGATCTGGACTTTCCGCTGAACCGGCGCACTCAAGACGGGCATCATATACGACGTCGTTCGGTTATACAGCTTCGCAAAATGAGACGAGTCACGTCCATGCGTTCGTGGATCGATACAGTTCCTATCTGGTGCACGTAATAAAGTGAAGATGACAAGAAGAAATTGGATGCGCAACTGGAAATCAACCCTTCTGCAGTAGTTCGGCCCAAATGCCGATACTCAGACCATGCTCTCTACGCTGCCCCTGCCTCAGATACGTAACCAGGCGGCGGATCAAGCTGCTCCTCATTCATCGTTTGCATCGCCCTCCGAAGATTTTCGAATTCTGCACGCAGATTTTGGATGTCTGAACGAGACGTTGCATCTTCCGACCGACTTGATGAGGATGTACCGCTATCCGACGAAGATAGAGACGCGGAAGGCGTGGGACGAGATGCACTCGACACGCCCTTTTCATGTCTGGTTTGACCGAAGGTTTGTTCAGCAAAGCTAGGTGCGGGGTCTGGGGATGATTCCTGGGTAAAAGGCAGGAGTTGTGTCATCGTTTCCGCGGCACCTATCTGAACGGCCCCCGACCGTGAACGTTGCCTTCGCCAGTACATGAAACCGATGATTCCTAACAGCAAGCCGCCGAGACCACCGACGATGCCGCCCACGATAGCACCTACGTGGGAGAATCGTTGCGACTGGGTTGCAGAGGGCTTGGCCGAAGCCGGCGGAGAGCCATTGGACGACGACGGCGACGACGGCGACGACGAACTGGCTGGAACTTTTATGGTCACGTTGGCCACACTAGTCATGGTAACGAAATCAGACCTTAGATTCTCAACATTGCGCGAAAGCTTACCTGAGTGCCAGAGGCGCAAAGATTCCACCAATTGATGGACTGTCATATCGAGTATTGTCAAAGGAAATAAGCTTTTTTCAAGATTCAGGACTCACTTGGCGAAATTATTGAGAGCAGCGCCACCGCTGTCAAGGCTATAATCGGTGGAGAACGCTCCTGTGTCTGTGGCATTGTTAGAAATTCTTGCCCAGACCTCATCGATAACACTGCTTCGTATGCTAGGATTGGAAGCATAGGCAGCGGTGAATAATGTCCACACTACCCGTTGAAGATGGTGAACAATCATGCGTGCAGCTTTGAAAGGGAAGGACGAACCTGAATTAGCTTGGCTTGAAAGGCCTGTGTCAATGGGCAGGCCGTCTACCGCATCCAAACTGAGTTTTTTACATTACATACGAAATGAGCGTAAGTCTCACGGTTTGAGTTTGATATCATAGACTGTAGCGATTGGGTTTGTGATTCGTACAGCTGACGAGCAACATTAAAGCTTGAAGGAAACGGACAAAATTGAACAGCTTACGCTGGCTGATATCATGTTCGTTCCAAGCAGCTTGTCCGCAAATAGATTATACGTTAACGCTTGTGAATCGTCTTCATCCCCAAAGCTGGTCAGAATGTGTTGACCGTTTGACGAAACAGCAGCCGATGGCCACGAAGAAGCAAGCTTGGAAGCGATGGACTACTGATAATAAGCCAATAAACCAGAATCATGTATTGATGTTATACCGACCGAGTAGTGTAGGGCATCGCTGCCGAGATTCATAGCGGTACTCATTTCTGCCATGGCTTGAATTCCAATGATACCTTTGAGCGCGAGATTGGTAAGATTCGCCTTCGAGTCTAATTGGTCTGCAGATTGTCTTGCAGATATTAGGCATAGACTTATCGCCTACGTTAATTCACTCACTGAGAGGGGCTCAGAGGGAACGTATTGGCCACCAGGTAGTCTGCCCATTCCTTGAATAACTGGTACTGTGTTGACTTAAGTATAGCATAAGGGTGAAACCGTAAAGACATACGTAGCGGCTGATGAGACTACCGTCACCCGAACACCGAGCATGTGCCAGAGCCATGATGAGCATATTTCCGGATTCTTGGTCATTCGTTAGCTTAGATTGGCATTGAGCTATTGTATTCTCACTCACGTTCAACTCCTTCGTCGTGAGAGTCAATGTTGCCGGTTGCATTGGGATAATTCGGTCCTATTTACGTGCGAACGTCAATATTGTGTTCGATGGTACGGAAGTATACTGACCAATATCCTGCGGCGCGTAGGGAAAAGTCCACCGGCTCGAATTGGCAAATTCGAGTACGGGATCTAGAAGCCAGCCGCCGTACGTTGCGTTTATATACAAGAAAAAGGGGAAAGCCTTGTACAATCCTTCCACCGGGTTTACTCGAGGCCTTTCATAGGTAACAATGCCGGATTGAGCGAAGATTCCAGGCCCACGAAGAGCTGAGTTCCTAACTTACTCGTTAGTTCCGACATTCTTCATGAACATTTTGATGTCGGACATATTCCATTTGCCTGGGTCGGTGGTACTCTGGCTGATAGTTAGTTCCGTACCAGCCATTGCCTGACGCGCAGCAAGTGAGACCAGATCGACGTAGTGGCTGGAGACGTTGGCAGCGGCAGTCGCAATCTTCTGATCCAGCGCAACAGCCCGGTTGAGAGCATTTGGATAATCTGTCACGAAGAGCTGTATGGCCTTGATAAACGTATCTTAAGCAACATAACCAGTGGAGTAGGCCTCGACTCACCGCGGGAAGATTCTCATTATACTCAGATGCCCAGTAAGGAGGGCGAAGCTGCGATGAGCCAGATGCGTTGGTGTACTGGATTGCAGGATTTCTCGCCATCCCGATCGACCATACAAGCGGTGTAGAAGTTGTGGTTATTAGGCCCAAGTCCACGGAAAACGCAACCACAGGCCAGTCCCCATCTCTGCACACGTCATCGATCCAGAGATATAAGTTATATATGGAAGAAATACATATAGGGATACCCACGGTGTCTCAATGGATGAAGGAGGAACAACCAATCTATCCGTTAAGGATCCATTTCGTACAAATTGACTGCGGCAGGTATTCGACTCGTCCTCCATATACGTTTGCGAGGGCATCTAAACGCACTCATCAGGACCACAAATTAGGTAAACAAACTGTGACAGACCGCTGGCATGGAGTAGATTACGAAGCCGTCTTCAGCCTGATTGCTTATTTCACACATTGGCTCTGGAGACTTGCGGTTCAGCTGATAATAAAGGAGTGTTTCTGTTCTTTGTATAGACCAGGTTATAGTAGTACTGGTATCTCCAGATACGAACTCTAAAACAAAGTGCGATATGTCAGCGCGATCTTGCAAAAACTGTCCACAAGACCTGAGCCTCAACTCCGGTTATATCAGAGTATACCTGGACGTCATGCTGCTGGCCATCATTTGTGGCTACTTCGAGCGATATGTATGAGAACGGTAATGATTGCAAAACAGGATCGGTAAGCTGTTCACATGGCTCAGTATTAATCGTCAGGGAGTATGCAAATGACGATGACCTCTATGGGCGACAGAAACGTGACTGAGAGATCGATAGGCCCGGCTGTCATGTTCATGATGGTCCTCGTAGGCGTTACTTCGATCCCAGTGAGGACAGATCGATTGAGACCGAGAGGATCACCTAGCCAGAGATACGTGTCCGTTTGGTCGACACGAATGATTCCGGTGATAGAAGAGTGCTATGGCAAAATTTCGATCGTGTTCAGAATCACGAAAAAGCTCAGTCAGACCACTCACCTGGCCGTTTAGAAACTGTGGCCATACCCCAGGTGCACGGACGACCTGATTTACGTTACTGGCATTGAAAGGGACGTTCGTTGTGTCCATCCAAGTCGACAGGTACGGTGAACGGACGGCAATAGGAACCCATGATGTCCACAGCGATTCGCCACCATGGACTTCGAGCGTAGAGGCGATAATAAAGATAGAGACAGCGAGGATGTTAAAGAGAGACATGCTGCAGAGGAGAAGGACAGTTGGGCCCCTCGAGGTCTCAGCGCAGACTCATATTGCGGAATTTCATCAAGGTGACCTAGAGACATCAGATCCAGAGCCATCGTCATGGCAGATGCAATGAAAGCTGTCACCTTTCGAGAATGCAGCGCATGCTGGCTCAAACGTCCTACTTGAGGTAGCGGGGATTTAGCTGCAAAGAAGCGAACCAACGAGATATCGTCGCACTGGCTGTCGGTAGTGCATACTTCTCCGCCTTCCACTTGCACGAGACTCATGTACATAGTGTGGCTGGGTCATAGGGGCGCTGGGTCAGAAGCGGTGCATCTCTTTGCTCGGACAGTGGGCGCGAATTCGGTGCGCAACCTAGGCAAATCTCATGCTAGAAAAAGGATATATCAGTAGAACTGCTGGAGCTATGATCCCGACAGTCGCAGATCAAAATTGATAGTTCGGTAAGGCCAGGGTCCAAGGGTAAAAGGTCTGTGCCGTAACGCCAGCGGACGAGTTTTGAGCCCGAAGACGTCGAGTATTGCTAGCATAATATTATTAGTCTAGAAATCCGCAATCGTGGATGTCACCCAGTTATTGACTTGTAAACAGCATCGATTAAATGTGCTTACTCCAGAAGCTGATCTCGTGAAGATGAGTTCTTCAGCTCAATATTGTACGCAAGAGAAAGCTATATCCTCCCATATCAACAATAAGATCTCGTTGACATCGTGGTGCGCGTGAGTGAAGCATGTTCGACTGTAAAGTCGAGTACGCTAGAGCAATTACCTAGGTGACGATGAAGGCAAGAGGCGAGGGAGTGTGAGTCGTTGCCGCGAGGAAGGCCGAGTGCGTCGGTCGCGCCGCTCATTTTGGAAGGGCGCGCCGAAGAAATTGCTCGAAATGGCAGGACGCATCAAAGAAGTCCCCCGATCGACAGCGCCTGACGCGTCTCACAGAAAAGAGAACGACTGTCTTCTCTTTTCGATTATGGTCAGCAACGGAGACTACGGCGCACTCAAGACGGGCATCATATACGACATCGTTCGGTTATACAGCTTCGCAAAATGAGACGAGTCACGTCGATGCGTTCGTGGATCGATACAGTTCCCACCTAGCGCATGTAATCAAGTGAAGATGACAAGAAGAAAATGGACGCGCAACTGAAAATCAACCCTTCTACAGTAATTCGACCCAAATACCGACACCCAGACCACGCTCTCTATGCCGCTCCTACTTCAGATGCATAACCAGGTGGTGGATCAAGCCGTTCCTCATGCATCGCTTGCATCGCTCTCCGAAGGTTCTCAAATTCTGTACGCAAATTTTGGATAGCTGGATGAGACGTCACATCTTCCGATCGATTTGTCTGCGACTCTCGCTGATGTTGGGATGATGGTGTGCCGCTACCCGACGAAGACAAGGAAGCAGAAGGCGTAAGCTGGGGTGCACTTGACGCGCTCTTTTCCCAATTTATTTGGCCGAAAGTCTGTTCAGCGAAGCCAGGTGTGCGGTCGGGAAATGATTCCTGGGTAAAGGGCACAAGCTGTGCCATCGATTCTGCGGCTTTTCTCTGAGCGGCCCCCGAGGATAAACGCTGTCTTCGCCAGTATATCAAGCCGATGATCCCTAATAGCAAGCCGCTGAGACCACCGACGGTGCCGCCTGCGATAGCACCTACTTGTGAGGACCCTTGCGACTTTCTTGAAGAGACGTTGGGCAAGTCTGACGGCATACCGTTGGACGGCGGCTGCGACGATGAGCTAGTGGGTATTATAATGGTCCTATTGGCTACACTGCTCATAGCATCAAATTAGACCATATATTAGCAAGATGCAGAGAAGGCTTACTCGAGTAATAGAGGCGCAAAAATGCCTCCAATAGATGGACTGTCAGAGCGACGAGTGTCAAGGACCATGATTTTCGTTCAAGATACTGAACTAACCTGGCAAAGTTTTTGAGAGCACCACCGCCACCAAGACTGTAATCGGTAGAGAATGCTCCTGTATCCGTCGCATTGGTGGAGATTCTTCCCCAGATCTCATCGATAATACCGCTCCGTATGTTAGGATCGGTGGCGTAGGCAGCGGTGAATAATGACCATACTGCCCGTGGACGATGATGAGTAATCATACGTACAGACTCAGTAGGACAAAGAGACGGACCTGAATTAGCTTGGTCTAAAAGGCCTGCGTCGATGGGTAGTCCGTCTATCGCATCCAGAGTGAGTCTGCTACGTTCTTTGCGAAGTGAGCGTCTAAGCTTACGATTCGAGTTTGATATCATCCCCTGTAGCGATTGTGTCTGTGATGCATACAGCTAACAAATTGTATTGAAGCTTAGAAGAAACGGAAAATAATTGACACCTTACGTTGGCTGAGACCATATTCGTCCCAAGCAGCTTGTCTGCGAATAGATTATACGTCAACGCTTGCGAACCATCTTCGTCGCCAAAGCTAGTCAGAATGTGTTGACCGTCTGACGACACGGCATGCGACTGCCACGAAGAAGCAAGCTTGATGGCGATAGACTAATATCATAAGCCGATGTATAAGGATCATGAACTGATATTTTACTGACTGAGTAGTGTAGGGTATCGCTGGTGAGATTCATGACGATGCTCATCTCCGCCATGGCTTGAATCCCAATGATCCCTTTGAGCGCAAGATTGGTAAGATTCGCCTTCGAGTCTAATATGTCGGCAGATTGTCTTGAAGATGTTAAGCATGAATTGATCGTTTAGATCATTCCACTCACTGAGAGGCGTTCAAAGGGAACGTATTGGCTACCAGGTAGTCCGCCCATTTCTTGAACAATTGATACTGTGCTGACTTTAGTATAGAGTGAGGGTGATTATGCTAAGACATACGTAGCGACCAATAAGGCTGCCGTCACCCGAAAGCCGAGCGTGTGCTAGAGCCATGATGAGCATGTTTCCGGATTCTTGGCGATCGTCAGATAGAGCCTTTGGCGTTGAACTGTGGCATGTACACTCACGTTCGACTCCTTCGTTGTGTGATACAGTGTTTCCGGTTGCATTGGGATAGTTTTGCCCTATTTGCATGCACACATAAACATTGCGTTCAATAGCATGGAAGTGTACTAACCAATATCCTGTGGGGCGTAGGGAAATGGCCATCGGCTCGAATTGGCGAACTCAAGTACCGGGTCCAAGAGCCAGCCGCCATAGGTCGCGTTCATGTACAGGAAGAAGGGAAACGCCTTGTATAAGCCCTCTACCGGGTTGATTCGCCTGTCACAGGCAATACAATCGAACTGAGCGAGAGTTCTGAACTCACGGAAAGCTGAGTTCCTGACTTACCCGTCCGTCCCGACATTCTTCATGAACATCTTAATATCGGACAAATTCCATTGGCTTGGATCGGACGTACCCTGGCTGACAGTCAGTTCCGTACCGGCCATGGCCTGACGTGCAGCAAGCGAAACGAGATCAACATAGTGGTTGGAGATGCGCGCAGCAGCAGTCGTGAGCTTCTGATCCAACGCAATCGCCCGGTTGTAAGCATTTGGGTAATCTGCCACAAAGAGCTGTGTAACCTTAATGGAAGCGTTGTGAGTAATACAGTTAGTATAGCGTATCTGGCAAGCCCAAGACTTACTCCGGGAAGGTTCTCGTTATATTCAGATGCCCAGTAAGGAGGACGAAGCTGCGACGAGCCAGATGCGTTAGTGTATTGGATTGCAGGATTTCTCGCCATCCCGATCGCCCAGACAAGCGGTTCAGAGGTGGCTGTTATCTGGCCCAAATCCACGGAAAACGCGACTACTGGCCAGTCTCCGTTTCTGCACACATCGATTGAGGAATGTTAGTCATATACAGAAGAGATGCATACATGGATAACCCACGGTGAATTAATGGGTGCGGGAGGCAGAGTCAATTCGTCAGTCAAGGTTCCATTGTATACGAACTGATTGCGACAGGTAACCACGGTGTCTTCCATATACGTTTGCCCGGGCATCTACATGCACTCATCAGAACCACCAATGAGGCGATCAAAATATAACAGACCGCTGGCATGGCGAAGATTACGAAGCCGTCTTCAGCTTGGTTCCTAATCTCACTCATTGGCTCTTGCTCTTGGCGGCTCATTTGGTAATAGAGAAGTGTCTCCGTTCTTTGCATAGACCAAGTTATAACAGTGCTTGTATCCCCAGATACGTGCTCTGAAAGTAAATGAGTATCATCAGTGTGACCGCACCAAATTTGTCCGAACAACCTGAGCTTTACCTCCAGTGATATCGGCGTATACCTGCACGTCATGTTGTTGTCCATCGTTTGTGGCTGCTTCGAGTGATATGTATGAGAACGGCAAAGATTGTAAAACGGGATCCGTAGGCTAGTGGCACGAATCAGTAACCAACCGTGAGGAAGGTAGACACGCAATGATTACCTCTATGGGTGACAGAAAAGTGACCGAGAGATCGATAGGCCCAGCTGTGATGTTCATAATCGTCCGCGTAGGTGTTATCTCGATACTAGTGAGGACGGATCGGTTGTAACTGGAGTCGCCCATCCAGATATACGACTTCGTTTGGTCGACGCGAATGAGTCCAGCGATCGGAGAATGCTAAGAAAAGATTTCGATCGCGCTCAGGATCTCGAAAAGGCTTGACTATACCACTCACCTGGCCGTTAAGGAATTGCGCCCATATCCCCGGTGCACGATCACTCTGAGTGACGTTGGTAACGTTGAGAGGAACGTTCGTGGTGTTCATCCAAGTTGAAAGGTATGGTGATCGAACGGTTAGAGGGATCCATGATGTCCACAGCGAGCCATCGCCCTGCACTTCGGTGGTCGAGGCGAGTATGAAAATATAAACGGCAAGGACGATAACAAGAGACATGTCGTACGGAGGGGAGACTGGTTGGGCCTCTCGAGATCTCAATGCAAGCTCATATTGCAGATTTTCATCGCAATGGCTTGGAAATATCAGATACAGATGCATAGCCTTGACAGATGCATAGAAGTTGCCACTGGTGCAAATGTGGACGAAGGCAGACCATGCTGGGTTTGCATGTCCTGTTGCTAGAAAAATAAGACGAGTACGCGGACGGCAAAGAAACGAACTGACGGATAATCATGGCACTGGTCGCGGGTACCTTGCTATTTGCCTCTAAGTGATGTTTTACGCCGTGGCTTGATCAAGTGGGCGAGGGGTGAAGGCAATGCCTTTGCGACGAGGTGCGAATTCAGTGCGCAATCTGGGGAAACATCCACGCTTGAAAAGGAATGGATCAGTGTAACTGTTGGCGTTGCGATCCCGGGAACAATGGTGAGCCTAGTTTGACAGCTCGAAATCGTGCGCAAGGCAAAGAATAAGCGATGTCTCTCCATATCGACGACGATAAACATGGCTGAAGCGTGCTTTATGAGAAGGCACCATACGCGCATATCAAGAATGGGGCATTGTGAAATCGGGCGCACTGCAAACCCGTGAGCAGGGCAGGCTATGCAATACGGAGTACAGACTCACCATTTTCATACATGAATATGATACTGGGGCATGGATTATGCTGGTCAGTAAGCCAATGGAACCAAAATGTATATGATAGTTGCCGTATGCGACATTGATAAATACAGGCAGGCTTCGGACAACAAATAATCAGTCCACCTTTCGTGCCCACCTCCTGGAGGATCCTTGACGAAGCGAGTTCGGCGTAGCGGGCCTGACGGGAGACGCCGGCGGCACGACGACCTCCACGCGGCCGTTATCCTGCCACGCCGACGCGTGGATCTTCTCTTTCTCGTCGCGCGGCGCGGCTGTGGAAACGGGAATGCCGGGTTCTCTAACGTCTTTGCCCCAGTATGCCCACATTTGCAGGCCGAGGACGACGTTCAGCGCAAGCGCGAGGGCAAAGCCCGCTGCGACGATGGGGTCGCCGAGTTCGGCGGCAGTTGTGAAGAGGCGCGCGAGGCAGCCGGCGATCTGGGAGATGACGGCAAAGGCGGAGAGCTGGCCTGTAGAACGCGCACGGTAGTTTTGGCGAATTTGTGGAAGCTTGGAGAAGAGGGAGAGCGGGATGGTCGAGAGCTGCAACGCGGAAAGCGTGGAGGAAGGTAACGCGTAAAGGGCAGCTCCTGTGAGAACAGTGAGAACAGAAGCGAGGAGAAGCTTCGGTGTAGTGGATGACGCAGCGCGAGTAAGACGCGTTGAAGGGTAGTGGATAATGAGGAGGGTAATGAGGATGTTTTGCAAGGTGAGGAAGAAGTTTTCCCCGTAGGTCGAGAAGGGGAATCCGTTGCGGTAGGAATAGGCTAGCGTGATCGCATAGGAGAGTGTTTCGAGTACGTAGGCGGATAACGAGAGGCCGCGAGCAGATTTTGCGGTGATTACTGGAATAATGCTAAGTCAGTAATCATTGCACAAAGTCGCCCAGCCCAAAAAGTAAGTCGAGAGGAAAACGGTCAAGAGCATACCCATGACAGGGCACGCTGATTGTTCAGAATGTACCACGAATAGCAGACTGCAGGTAGAAAGAAACCACGCACTTAGGAGCAGCTGAGGCACTTTCATAATAGAGCCACCAACGACAATGCCTAAGCCTAGGCCTTTCGACAACGAGTATTTCAGGCAGTCGACATCTTGAATGTCCAAATTCTCTACTAGAGAGACATAACATTTCTATAGCATAAGTCATTACGCGACCTGGACAAAGATGCTGCTTTAGACTGACCTCGCCAACGATGGCGACTCCAAGATCCTTCACGAACCAAGGTAAGTTGCGAGTAATTGTAGTCATTTTATTCCGTATTATCGTATTACAGAATAAAGAACGTGTAGGAAGCTTTTCCGAGCTTTTGTGGCTGAAGGATGTTGGTGGTCGCGTTGAAGAAATGCGGTTCCACGAAGCCAGCACTGTCACACAAGCGCCGAAGCCACGTGGCGTCGCTTATGACCAAATTTTGATTTCTCGTCCTCGCCATCGTGCACGGCGACCTCAAACAGGTGAGTATCCTCATTTCTGCAACTAAAGAGAAATTTATTTGTCTGAACACAGATTTGAAGTAGGCATCGATCTTGTAGACGACGATGGCCGAATACGACCTCACCCAGACGATTATTCCATACTGCGACCGTCATCTGGTCTTCCCACTCCTCGCCCACCTCGTCGAAAATGATTTCTTCCCCACTGAACAGGTTCAAGCGGCCCAGTATGAACTTGCCAAGGGAACAAACATGGTGGACTATGCCGTGAGCTTGTTTGAGCAGTTGAATCCGGACGAGGAGGTACCCGCCGGTGCGTTACAGCCATTTCGTACGCATTCTTTTGCTAAACTTCTACAGAATTTGCTGGGAAACGCGAAAACGCCCTCAGTACGAATGAGAGGCTGCAACAGGAAGCACAAGCAGTTTTGAACGTCATCGAAAACCCGGAGGTTGCTCAAGCACTCAGACAGGACAAGAACCAAAATTTGCAGTACCTGAAGGAGCATTACAACGTACGTCAATCTACGAGCCTTTTGCATTGTGCAAGAGTCGGTTCTTTGTCGAAATACATGCAATTGGTCAAGCATCGCAAAGCGCTATCCGCGGCTTATGTTCTACACGGCTAGCTGGATCCGATATATGATACCCCGAGCCAAATTCCCTCTTCTACTCCTGTTTTACGGCGCGTCTTCGGAGACCTTCGTCTCAATACTACCCGCTCTTGCGCTATGCGCCTTCATTCTAACTTTTGACTGACTATGTCGCTGCACAGGTCACCCTTGAACAAATCAATGCCCTATACAACTTCGGTCAATTTCAATATACCTACGGCAACTACAGTGGCGCTGCCGACTATCTATACCATTTCCGCGTCCTATCGACCGACCCAGACCTCACACTCTCCGCCCACTGGGGAAAGCTCGCCTGCGACATTCTCACAGGAAAATGGGACATCGCGCTTGAGGAGCTCAACACCCTTCGTGAGGCCATCGACGCACGCGCGCCGTCACATCCTGCATTTTCCACCACTACCGGCACCGGCACAGACCCTGCGCTTGCACAACTTCACTCGCGCACCTGGCTGCTCCACTGGTCTCTCTTCGTGTACTTCAACCATCCGCAGGGACGCACGCTCCTACTTGAAACCTTCCTTGCGCCCAACTATCTTAACACGATTCAGACGTCGTGTCCATGGGTTGTCCGCTACCTCGCCGTCGCCGCCGTTCTTTCGCGCAAGGCATCATCTGTCCCCGGGAGCAGTGTCTCCACACGCGTGCGGTACTCGATTCGCGAGATCGTCAAGATCATCCAGATGGAGGAGTACCAGTACCAAGACCCCATCACCGCGTTCCTGAAGGAGCTCTACGTCGAATTCGACTTCGAAGCGGCGCAGCGAGAGTTGGGCAAGGCGGAGGTTGTGGTCGGAAACGACTTCTTCCTGGCAGATTTCAAGGACGAGTTCCTGGAGAACGCACGGTACCTGATCAGCGAAGCTTACTGCCGCATACATCAGCGAATCGATATCGGGTGCGTTCTACGACTGATTCCAGCTGCTGGGCACTGACCTCAAGGTTACCAGCGACCTTTCGGAGAGACTGAATCTTTCACGAGACGAAGGTGAAAAGTGGATCGTCAACCTTATCCGCGAGACGAGGATGGGCGCGGACGCGAAGATCGATCTCGGAAAGGTAAACCAGGTTTTGTTGTAAGCTCTCCTTACCCATGCTAATACTTTCCCTGCGCAGAACGTCATCGAGATCAACCGGCCACCACAACCCGTCTACCAAACTGTCATCGAAAAGACACGTGGCTTAGCCTTCCGGACGCAGGCCCTCGGCGCGGCGCTTGCCCGTCAAAGCGTGCAGGCGAGCGAGGGTCCAGCGGCTGCGCCTGCAGTAACTCAAGAGGCAGCACGGTAAAGGCTGCCACAGTGAGTCTGATAACGGGTGATGTAGATTATATTGCTTCAGTGCTCCCGGGTGTCGATGTATGTATTGCTGTGTATCATGCGTCAATGGTGCACGATCCGCCAGATTTAGATCCAAGATTTCACTGCACCCATTGCTAGGTCGGATAGATTGCGATCTGCGACTTGATTGCCCGGTTATCACGCATGCAGCGTACGTTTACAGGGTGCCAAAAATTCTTTAAAAAAAAAACAGGTTGGGTATAACGCGCATGCTTACTGGCCGCATAGTCTGATAGAACATACTGATTAGGACGAACACGGCAAACATGTACGCTACAAAAACCCCAAGATACAAGTACTACTATGAGGACTACGCGCCTGCCCGGTGCATTGGTAAAAGATCGACAAAGACATCCGCTCTGTCAGATCCCATGGACCGTCCCAGCATCGGAACGATATTCTGGCGGCGCCTCTACGCCTTCTTGCCGAATCGTATGCACGAGGCGACGCAAGTTTTCCAAGTCCGAACGCAGTGCTTGCACCTCTGGATTCAACGTCGCTGAACCTGAAGGTGTTGCGGAGGGAATCTGGTTCGCAGGAGTACCACCGGTAGTAAGGCTTGCTGACGAGGAAGGATCAGGTTGCAAAGCATCTTGATATGTACCGTACGAGCATTCCATCTCTTTCCGTGACATCGTCTCCAATAGGAAGCTCGGGTTAGCCTCAGACATGGTGCTCGGGGTATCCGTGTATGCCGATGGCTCGTGGAGGAAGGGAGAGGGCGTAATGAGTGAATTCGCTTCAAAAGGCTTCGTTTGTGAAGGCCGCTTGCGCTGGAAGAAGAAGATTGCTATGCCCAGACAGGCGATGCCGCCGACACAGCCTACAACGATGCCTGCTATCTCTCCCACATCGGTAGATTTCTTTGAGGACGTAGCAGCCTGGCTTGGGTTTGCTTGGGTCGGCGGCGAGGTACTAGGATTCGAAGTATTGCTCGTGATGGTAACATTCGGCACGCTGCATATATTCAGAACTTGCGATTTTCGTCACTATGATTAACTTACTTAAGAGCCAGGAGTGAGAAGACCCCACCAACAAGGGGGCTATAAGGACATATACATGAGTAAACAGTGCACCACAAGTGATGTCGGATGCAACTTACCTAGCGATTTGTGCAGGAACGATTTGGCCGTTCAACCCGTACGCAGGAAGAAACATTCCAACACCCGATACGTTGCTCGTCATTTTGTTCCAGATCTGGTCGACGATCTGCAACTGTATCGATGTATCGTTAGAGTACGCAGCGGCGAAAAGTGACCAGACTACGTCATTTAGCCGTTTAGCCATATAGTAAACAGGCTAAATATTCGCCACCGACCTGCGTTAGACTGATTGGGAAGACCACTATCTATAGGGAGACCGTCTACGAGTCGATCATGTCAGCTATCGCGTCGATGACCTGAAGTGGTAGGAGGCTTACCACCGGGTGTCTTCAACATGGACTGCAAGGCATTTGTCTGGGCAGAATAGAGCTAACGTGTACGGTATAAGGTTGTCCTGTAACAAATATATGAATCGTTTACCTGAGGCGATACGACGTTCATTTGCAGCAGAACGTCCGCAAATAGATTATAGGTCAATGCCATAGAGAGACCGGCATCCCCGAAACTTGCCAAGACGTGCTGACCGTCCGACGACACCGCTTGCTTTTGCCACTGCGCTGAAAATGTCATTGATATGTTCTAAATCCGGTCAGTAGGGAAGTAATGCAACAAGACTTGAATGATTTACAGAGAAATGCTGGGTATCGGCGTCGATGCCCATCGCAGAGCTTATCTCAGCCATAGCCTTGATACCAATAATGCCCTTTAACGCAAGGTTGGTGAGATTTTGGGGGGAAGGTCTTATGTCAGCGGATTGCCTATAGTTATATTCTGAGTTTGCAGCGAACACGACCAGAGTATTGGTCAATCACTGACTGTTCCGGGTTTAGTGGGAAGGAGTTTTCCCCCAAATAATCCGCCCATTTCTTGAGTAGGTTATACTATCTTCAGTTAGTCCCGGATAGTGAGATTTCGCTACTATAAGGGACCTACATAGCGCATAATAAGACCGGTGTCGCCTGTTGTCCTCGCATGAGCCCATGTCATAATGAGCATGTTTCCGGTCTCTGTTTCATACATTAGCTGGGATTTCAATTACTGGACATATTCGGACGCACGCTCGACACCCTGCGGATGCTGATTGGGGTTCCCGGTAGCGTTAGGAAAGTTTATCCCTGTCGCATATAACATCTCACTGGATATCCTTCCCGGCTATTGGGGCGAAAGGGCGCACCTATATCCCTAGGGGCATAAGGGAGCGACCATAGATTTGAATCAGCGAACTCGAGTACAGGCTGCAACAGCCAACCACAATATGTTGCGTTAAGGACTAAGAAGAATGGGAAGGTCTGATATAAGCCTTCCACTGGATTGACTCGACTGGCGATATAAGAGTTTAATGGAATTATGATCTTAGCGGGCGTTGTAGGCTCACCCATCGGTACCAAGATTCTTCATGAACATCTTGACATCAGATGTGTTCCATTGGCTGGGATCGGAGGAGCTCCGCCCCACAGTGAGCTCCGTCCCGCCCATCGCTTGACGAGCAGCCAAAGAGACGAGGTCGGCGTAGTGTGCCGAGATGCCCATAGCGGCAGCGCGTAGCTTCTGGTCTAAGGCAATAGAGCGATCGATCGCGCTTGTATAATCATCGACAAAGAACGTAGCCTGGAATCCTCAGATCGGTCAGAACAAGAACGGAAAATACGAATCATTACTGACTGCATCAAGTCCACTTGCGAACTCTGACGCCCAGTAGGGGCTGCGTGGTTGCAGCGTACCGTCTGTGTTCACATACGCAATCGAAGGGTCCCTCGTCATCCCTAAGGCAAA
The DNA here is from genome assembly GCA_005298045.1 of Pleurotus ostreatoroseus. Classification (NCBI taxonomy): domain Eukaryota; kingdom Fungi; phylum Basidiomycota; class Agaricomycetes; order Agaricales; family Pleurotaceae; genus Pleurotus; species Pleurotus ostreatoroseus. The sequence continues at coordinate 3,568 of SWBT01000062.1, read as the reverse complement.
TATGACCGGTGATTTCGTTGCAGTTATGGTGCCTAAATCGACCGAGAATGCGAAGGTGGTCAAGCTGAAAGTGGTTGTGTTTCAGCGTTATTGCAGACTCGAGGCAATCTTGCAACACGTACTTGCTAATTGGCCCAGGTCCAGTGACGGTCATCTGGTTGGGCAGCGTACCCGTTGTCTTGAATTCAGCTCGACAGTGGCTTTGTGTGTCGATCATGTATGCTTGATCAGACATCTATACAACGGAGTATGAGCTCGTCTGGCTAGTCGTTAACTCATGGACGGACCTTGGCCATGCCCCAGAAGATTATACCCCCTTCAGTTTGATTCTGGACTTCCGAAAACTGCTGAGGATTTTGAAGTTGTAGCTCATAGAACATGAGATCAGTGTTTGCTGACGTCCAGTTAATGACTTCATTTCGATTGCCAGACAACCACTCTAAAACGTGTTCTTCAGTTCATATAACATCGTTCATCGTAAATCCTGATATCTTACCGCCATCTATGTCCCCGTATATCTGGACATTGTGTGGAAGCCCGTCATTGGATGCAACGTCTACTGTGACATAGGTAAATGGCAAGGATTGCAGGACAGGATCTGCCGGCTGAATTGAATAGCGATTAGTACCACAGTTCTCTTCATCTTAACGGCCGTACCTCTATCGGTGACAGGAATGTGACAGTGACGTCTACGGGACCAGCCGCCATGATCAAGATAGTCCTCGTCGGTGTGATTTGCATATTAGTTAGAATAGGTCTACCTCCCGATTCTCCTGGTAGGATATCTCCAAAGAACGAGTAATTTTGAGGCGTTGAACCCTCATCCGATATACGGATCACTCCTGACCATGCAAGGTGCGGAGACTGGGGCGAAGAATTAGAACAAGTGTTAATAACAAGAAGAAATTCTCATGAGAGTGCATACTGGAGTATTGACGAATGAAGGCCAGTGAGTCGGGACTCGAGCGATCCCGTCGATATTACTGGTATTGAGAGGTATATTGGTGCCGTCCTCCCAGGCCGAAAAATACGGCGATCTAACAGCGATGGGTATCCCAGGTGGCCAAAGCGAAGCATCGTCTTCTGCATCAGCTGCTGTATGCACGGTATAGAGTGCTGTGAGAACGAAGAGAGTAAAGGGCAGCATCCTCAGGCAGGAGAGAACGAGTATTCTAGGAGGGCTAAGGAAAAAGTAGGGAATAAGGGCTACGAACTACAATGCCTCGTTTGAAACGCAGCAAATAACAGTCGATAGGCTGGGTTCCAATCATGCGGTCCCAAGACGACCACAGGACGGCACCTAGATATTCTGATGATCAACATTCAGGAAGTAGATCTATAGTGATGTTCATACCATGTTTCTGGGTAGTGCGACGCTTCAGGAAGTAATCCAGCCTTGCTAGCCTCGTAACGCAGCCAATTTTCCGTATGCAGGCATGAGGTGTACGGATATTACTGGAAGAATGACCGGTTCCGCGTGAATGTCATAAGTTTGATCGCATGTAGTTACCGTGAACGATCCCATCCATCCACCAGTTGTACGGAGAGTTGATAGAGGAATGATCCGTTAGGAGTTCGGCCGGTGATGCGGTTAAGGACGAAGTCCATGTTCTATTGGATTGTGCCAGTGAACGTCTTGGATCAATAGTGACCATACGTGAGGAAGAGTTATAACGCACCCTTCAAGGGCGTTCACTGCGCGTGCATGAGCTATCAACTTTCTTGCTAGTGGAACTCTGCAGGCTCTGGATACTTCGGCTCTACTGCAGCTTCTGTTTTGGGGAGGTTATCCTTATTTGAAGATATCTGGTCGAGCTTTGCGTCTGCGTGCCGTTGTAAGCCACGCCGAGCTCTCTAGAAGCAGTACGACGGGTGTAGTGTCTGATCTACGTAGGGCACTATCGCTGTACTTACCAGAAATGAGACAAATCTTTCACCCTCGTTCCCGCTGACCCGGACAACAGCGGATGAGTTAGGACTCTTATCACCGTCTACTCAGTACTTACTCGATTTGAAGGAACTTTTGAGGCCTCGTGGACAATGTTAAAGACATGACAATGAAGAAGTAATATAAAGAATATCGTACCGGAGGATCAATGCAATGTCACGGAACAAATGTTCATCTCAGCTAGATGCCGACCAGCGAAGACATGTAGCGGACCTTGAAATAGCAGTCCGCACTTTCCGCATTTCCCGTCAAAGCCTAGACTCGTAGAACCAGTCGTTATAGCGTCTTGCCGGTTTTGTCGCGCGGATCAAACGTGGGGGCGATGGGATCAGCGGAGAGGGAATCGGACAACAAAACCGGACAAGACGCTATAACGACTGGGCAAATTGTAGGCTCGTGGACCAGCCGTTCTTTTCAAACTCCGCTAACGCTCGTGAAAAGAACGGCTGGGCAAATTGGACGCGATTCCGTATACCCCCTTAAGCGCTGGCGCCCTTAGCAAAGCCGCGCAGCGCTGAGCAAGACAATATCGACGATGACGGCGGCACATGCAAAATTGGCGAGTAGACATTTATGAGTAATTGATACAGCATGGTACATACATACACGAAATCAAGTTTTAGAGATCATAGCGAGTGGAACGTAGCTGACTTTCGCGAATTTTGCTGCGAACCGGTGGGTGGGGGTATAGAAACTGGAATAGCGCAATGATCAGGCAATTCTTCGAGGGCTTCACGATAGATGTTTGGTTATTACACCTGTGAACAGTCAGGATACGAAGAACAGTGATATCAGCACCAAGCACCGAGTGCCAGGACGCAAAACTGGCTTACCTCCAGATTGAGCACGCCTATAGCGAGCTTCCGAGGTTCTTTCACGAAAGGTCGTCAATAACACTTTCGCTCATTTATCATATTGGGGTATGACTGCACACAGATATCACGCTTCAGCCTTGAATTGGGCGAAAGAGACGAAAGATTGACTCACCAGTGATTTTGACTATAGATGGGCGCATTCCGCAGCTACCACCTACGCGCTCGTCTCGAAAACGCGTACAAGAACGCTCTCACATGCATTCAACTATATAGTAAAGTAATTAGCCTGTAAATCGAGTCTGACGCACCGCTGTCCATAGGAATCTCTGCCCTCTCGCGCGAAATATGTCCGAAACCTGTGAATTTGATCTCAAACTCCGGGGGGAAAGGTGATAGTCGCAACTCACTTACATGTATGAGTCATTTGTCTATTAGCGACTTGACGACAGGACCGGTCGTTGAGACACAATGTCGAAATTCGGTCGAGCGACATGGTGGTCGCGTTCTAAGGGCTCCAGCGCTTAAGGGGGTATACAAAACCGCGTCCAATTTGCCCAGTCGTTATAGCGTCTTGTCCGGTTTTGTTGCCCGATTCCCTCTCCGCTGATCCCATCGCCCCATGTCTGATCCGCGTGACAAAACCGGCAAGACGCTATAACGACTGGTTCTACGAGTCTAGGCAAATTGGACGCGGTTTTGTATACCCCCTTAAGCGCTGGAGCCCTTAGAACGCGACCACCATGTCGCTCGACCGAATTTCGACATTGTGTCTCAACGACCGGTCCTGTCGTCAAGTCGCTAATAG
>SWBT01000566.1:0-35243 GCA_005298045.1 Pleurotus ostreatoroseus | reverse complement strand
AGCATAATCAGATAGATTTTACTTTGTTTTATAAGGGAAAAGGTGCGCAAGAATATTTTACTTTATGTTTATTTTAGTGACATATTTATGAGGCAAAAAACTGGATGCTTTACGCTGTGATAATCCTCAGACCTCCGGAGAGTGCAGAGTCAAATTTTTGACATACTCCCAAGATGGTCGCTACTTAATTTCCGCTGGACAAGACCGTTTATGCCACGTTTGGGACGTGAAGAAGGATCAAATCATCCGTACATTCGGCCCCTTGTCATACCATGACGAATTCGGCGTGTGCTTGGCGTACTCTCCGAAGTCGGGTTCTATTGCAGCTTGTCCGGAATCCAAAGACCATATTGTGCGCGTATGGCCCATCGATTTGACTCAAGACCAGAATACGGAGCCTTTGCGCCACGAGAACACGTTGTTAACAATTTCCTTCTCTCCTGATGGCGAGTACATTGCGACTGGTGGTTTAGACCGCGACATATGCATATGGCGCGTAGCCTCGCACAAGAAAGTCACAACAGCTCGTGGCCATACAGGACGAATCTTATCCCTTGCATACTCGCTTGATGGTAGCCGGATCGTTTCTGGCTCTGACGATCATACGATACGCGTATGGGATGCGCAAACCGGGCAAGCTCTTGCACAGTCATCCGGAGCTCATAGCGATCTCATATGGTCCGTCAAATTCTCTCCGAATGGCCATTTCCTTCTCTCTTCTTCGCGCGATAGGACCATGCGAGTCTTGGATGCGAGCACCGTCACCCCTGTAGGAATGGCCGGCCATGATTGGTCAGATTATTTCCTCTGCGCATCTTTCTCGCCAGACCATGACGGCACCTTCATTGCACATGCTTCCGCCGACGGGATTCTACGCGTTTTAGACAGCGCGACGCTGACCTCAATGGCCAACGATGACGATGTCTCTGCACATCTGTTCAAGCCAAAGCGCATATTTTCCATGGCATGGTCCCCCGATAGTCGTTTCATTGCCACCGGTGACAAGACTGGTTTGATACATATCTGGAACGTGGACTCCGGCTTTCTTGTAGCCACACCATTCCAGCACTCGTCGGGGCCGATCGCGTCTTTGACGTATTCATCCAATGGTCATTTCGTCATTTCTGTCAGCGCATACGATGGTTCTCTCCGCATCTGGGATATCCAAAGGCAGGTCCAAGTTGGAGAACCATTGCGAGTCAAATCACAGTCCCAGCAGTGGACTGCGACTTATTCGCCGGATATTTGCCTTTTTGCATCTGCCACCATGGAATCTGACACCGCCGCCGCCGCAAGCATATACATGTGGGATGTACGAAAAGGCGCAGCGGGATTAAAGGTCGAGCTCGATGGTGCTTCCTTGAAGGTTGTTTCCAAGGTCGCGCCTGTTATGGCCTTTTCGCCGCCCCACGGACACTATCTCGCGTGTGGTACCTCAGATGGAGCCATCTGGATCTGGGATACGTCTACGAGGGGCAAGGTGAAAATGCCGCATCCTACCGCGTCACCTACCGCATCCTACCGCATGACCTACCGCATGACCTACCGCATCCTACCGCGTCGCATACCGCGTCACCTACCGCGTATCTACCACGTCTCCTCCGCATTTTATGGCTTATTTCTGATATAATGTGAGTGTTTTAGTGGCATGTGAAGCAGCCTTTCATACTATACGCACATCTAAAACCCTAACCTGAGAGTAGCGAGCTGGTCAGCCACGGCTCACGGTTGAGTGCGGCTCATAGCGGCTTCCCGATTCGAACCACTCTGCTATAAGATAGAAGGTAGATTCTATGAGAATCTTCTTATCCTGAAAATGTATAAGACGAACTTACAAAGCAAGAGGCAGACTAGCAATGATGGAAGAGAAGGGGTCTGCTGCAGCGAAACAAGCGTTAGAGACCGGCCGATCAGAGTAGAGAGTGGCCATTTCACACGATCCCTCGATAACATTTCCGAGCATAGCAACAATGCGGTATATTGAGGTGCGCAATAGATCTCGCAACTCGAGACCACGAGCAATCGAATTCAAGAAAAGCTGACAATCTTTATAAATGACACTGGACCAAAAGAGGTACTATCAGCATAAGTAAGTGAGTTGATATGCCTTCAAAACTTTACCAAAAATAAGCTCTTCTATCGGGGTACGATAGCAGTACCGCGTCCGACCGCGACCACTACCGCATCCTACCGCGTCTACTACCGCATCCTACCGCGACCACTACCACATCCTACCGCGACCACTACCGCGACCTACCGCAGCCACTACCGCATACGTACCGCGTCCAGTACCGCATCCTACCGCGTGCACACCATGTCCGTACAGCGTCATGGCCGCGCCATGGCTACATTGTGCGACACACTGCTCGGTCTGTTCACGACCTGACGCAACGAGTATTCGTGCGCTCTATATTTGAGGTTTTGGTGCTACTGTGTTCGCAGCCGTAGAGGTATAGAGGTGGAAGACAGAAACAAGAGCACGCGGAACGGCGCATGATTGCCTCAGACGATAAAGTTCAATGTTCAAGCCTCCGCGGACCGGGCGCTTACAACTGCGAAGCGGTGTTTGACGTTAGTTTTTCTGTACTAAGCTAAGATCTCATCCATGAATGCTGAGAAAATTGAACATATGAGGCCTCATATGCCATTATATGCCGATGAAATTCTACGCATTTTCACGGGAACTCAGAGGCTCTAAGATTAGCGTAGCCGAAGCACGTGTCTGAGTGACAAGCGCCGCTGCATAACGCACTTCCTATCGCCATAAACAGCAGAAGGGTACGATATCGCGTTTATACCTCGAGAATCACACGTTATTGATGCGGTATGTGCGTAGTACAGGTGCGGTAGATGGCGCGGTATGTACGCGGTAGGATGCGGTAGGTGACGCGGTAGGATGCGGTAGGTGACGCGGTAGGATGCGATAGGATGCGGCAAAAGTTCCGGGTCCGTCTACGAGGAAACTTCTTAGAAAGTCGGATCAAAACCACGAGGGAGACGTTACATGCGTGGCATTCTCGCACGATGGCTGCTATATCGTGTCTGGGTGCAAGGATGGCTCAGTCTATACATGGGACACCGAAACTGGCAAAACAAAGGACATGCTCATGCACTGTCATGAAGATTCAGTAGCCAGTGTGACCTATTCCTTCGATAACCGACTCATCGTGTCGTGCTCCTTTGATCACACAGTCCACATATGGGATACAGAGACACGCGCTACTATCGGCAAGACTAAAAGGCTTCACAGCGATTGGAACCCAAGATGCGTAGCCTTTTCTCCAGATGGCCTCCACCTCGCATGTGGTCAAGAGGGCAGTCGCATATTCCTCTATGATGTTAACCGCCTGCGCAACATGCTCCATGAGGGCCTCGCTGATGAAGAAAGTCGGTGGTTAGGGAGCTGTGACCGTATGGACGAGTCTGGGTGGATCACATCAGACGACAAGACACTGCTACTGTGGGTGCCCGTCGAGCACCGCAAGTCGTTGCGATCTTGCGCCCAAGCCTCCATCGTCACCGATCTACGAAATCCGTTGGTACCTAGCAGCATCGACCATAGCATCTTGTTCGAGTTTTCCGGGAAGGATTGGGTGAAAGTCATCAAGGAAATCGGCGATTAGGTGCACGATCTGATACATGTATACAACTGCGTTTAACCTCGGCCCACACTCGATTTTGATCGCAGAAAAGCTCGTTGTGGCGCCGTTTGTTGTCATAGAAAGAAGCCTAATTTGCATACCCACATCTGTCAGTTTCTTGAGTCGAGCTCGACGTTCGAGTGACAATCGTGCGTCCGAATCCGTCGCGGCGTGTTCACGTCGGCGGTTCAGACCTGCCAGTATACGACCCGGGTCCTCGTTAAAGCCTTTACTGCTGAGCTTTTGGCAAGATGGATGTACGTGGGAGCTCTTTCCCTTGAACTTATAGCCAATGCGGGCTGTCAACGATTCGACGAGTAGCGCTGGAACTGTTCTGGCGGTCGACTTTTGACCGACACTCTAACGTACGCAAGCCATCTTGCGAACCTCAAAGCAGATAACCCAGGCGGGTATTCCAAAAATTTTGGAGTTGGCGTCCATGAAGACAACGTAGACGGCACCTGTACATGACGAACAAGAGCCGAATGTCAGTGGCAAAGAGAGAGAGAAACGGTAGGAAGATGTCTCAGCGTTCGATAGCTACCAGCAAGTATATAAACAGGACGACGGAGGTAGCAAAAAGCAACACAACAGCATAGCACAACCTGGTCTCCAGCCTTTCACCCTCACCCGAAGCCACTAGACACCATGAAGTTCTCTATCTTCGTATCTCTCGCTCTGTGTGCCTGTGCTTTTCCCGCGCTCGCTGCGCCTACTGCGAGAACTGGAACCACCGAGATACAGGGTAAGCTTACAGGGGAATGTTGCACAAAATTCATCGCTCACATATCTCGCTGGACTTTTAGCTCCAGGTGCAGACACCATTGATAGCACACATGTTGTCCATTTCTACAATACAGAGCGTCGTGAAGGTGAGCCGATCATAAGCGTCGCGGGACCTGTACTCACAGACGGTGCATTGGGTCATTCTAGAACCCGAGGAGGATTCCACGGATGATGTTAACATCGGGTCCCGCTACAATAGCCAACGGCGTTCAGGTGAGCCTTGACCACACCTTCCTTCGAAAGTCCTTGACTCCGGTATATCCGATATCACCAGACACCACGGACGACATAAACACGACCACAGGCTACGGACCCGCGGAGGATAGTGCGGACGACATCAACATCGGGTCGTCTTATAACAAGAAGATGAATTCTATCGAACGACGCGAAGGTCAGTAACCAGCTTTAATGCGCTCAATAGCGGACGCCTTCTGACGGATTGCTTACGGAATTGCGCCTGAAGAGGACTCTACTGACAGCGTCAACGTTGGGTCTTCGTACGGCACAAAGCCCGTCCGTCGTGAGGGTAAGCCCGAAACCTCTGGGTGCAAACAGAGAGGCTCCTGACACGTCTTTCTGCCTGTAGAGGATTCCACCGATGACGTCAACATCGCATCGTCTTATGGCAAGAAGGCACAGCGCCGCGAGGGTGAGTTCAGAGCTGTTAGAACACGGTGACGGGGCTTTTGACGAGATTGCTTGGTTTGAAGAGGACTCCACTGACGATATCAACGTCGGCTCGTCCTACGGAAAGAAGCCGGTCCGCCGCGAGGGTGAGTTGTCTTTGTGTGAATCGAAGAGGGGACGTCCCTGACGCCTTCTACTGCTTGAAGAGGAGGCTACAGACGACATCAATGTCGGCTCCTCCTACGGCAGAAAGCCTGTACGCCGCGAGGGTAAGCCATGGCCTGTGAGCACTGAGTGCATGCGTAGAGGTTCCTGACATGTTTTATCTGCTTGTAGAAGAGTCCACGGACGATATCAATGTCGGGTCGACCTATACCAAGAAGACGCAGCCTGTTGGTCGCGCAGGTAAGTAACACATCCGCCTCTTTCCAGACCGCACCGATCACTCGCTGATCCCATACCGTAGAGCCCGAAGAAGATTCCGCAGATGGTGTGAACATCGGGTCGTCCTACGGCACGAAGCCCGTGCGGCGCGGTGGTGAGCCTCGCTGATCATCACCCAGTACATGTGGCACATACTCACCTGTACGATAGAGAATGCCTCAGACGTGTTATATGTCACTGGCTACGGCACACGCCCCGTTCGACGACACAGTGAGTAACAAGATGCTTACATAGTCCAAAACAATATGCTCACTAATTTGATCCATGCTCGATAGCGCCACGAGAGGACTCCGCAGACGATATCAACATCGCTTCGACCTACAAGACCGCGCGTGCCGGTGAGTACTACACAGGTCTCATCCGCCTGGGCGAGACGTACTCACTGCGTTGATCGTGACTGATAGCACCGGGCGACGACTCCGTGGACGGCATCAACTTCGGGTCGACGTACAAGACCGTGAGCGCGCGTGCGGGTGAGTGATCTATACCTGTCGATGTTGTGTGAGGGACGTCGTTGATGAACGCTGAACCACGACACTATAGCGACCCCGATACAGACGCCAAAGCAAAACTAGACGGTCCTGTAATAAAGAGTAAGATGAGATTGACGGAAGATTTATACTTACATAAATGAGTATGGCGCACCTACGCATCAGGGTGTAATCATAACGGGTTGGTTTTCTTGGAAATTCCGATACTCGGATACTGTCATACTGTAGTACTATATCTTATCGCAGTCATGGGGTAATAGACGTACGTACTTGCCTATCGCGGGGACATGACCTGGGACTGCAACCCCACGAGTTTGAGGACGGGAATTCGAAGTGCAAACTGACCAGCCTGCTGCGAAGGCTCAACACGCCTAAATATCCCATCAGCAATCGAACGTACCTTGAGGGTATACTAAAGAGCGTAAAAGTGCGACAGCCAAGCACCCCACTCGATCGCACCATCAGGGGATCAAGACCAGGGAGCCGCCTTCCTGGTACGACAGTCCCCCAAGCCTCAACACCTATTTGAACACCTGTGAGCGATTCAGGTAGTTCCTAGGTGTACAAATAGCCGATCGAGGCGCAGGGACGCTGTCAAAAACGTTTTCGGGATATCCGACTAGCTCTGCTCGCGTTCAGTGGGGCAGTGAGCCAGTGAGCCACCGAGGAGTAGACGGCGGTTCATTATCCAATCCGACGTGGGCCCATTATTGCGCGCACACGCGACGCTGCGCATTTCGCGTCGACGGGGCGACTTTGTATAGCGAAGACTTGAAACTCACTGGATGTTGCTTTAGTCAAGTATAGATGGACATTCTAGCATGTCAGGTGGCTATGCCCACCATCGTTATCGTGAATTCGATTCAAAGCCCGAGGCGAGTGCCTTGTCTACAGTCAGAACGTATGAGAACATGCGTATCCTCAGTTGACAGGTTTGGCTGCAGCAGGATCAACGTACCTTCGACGGATATTTCCGTACTCGCATGCACACACCTAGAACTAAATCAAGTCAAGCAAGATTTTATAGATCATGGCGGGAGGCTGGAGAAAAGGACGACGCTTGATTGGCGTCTTACCAGAGTCCGGGTGTGACCGTGCCGAGTGATCGCCGACAACGGGGACTGGGAACGGTGTGTCTACGCAGGCGGCAAATTCTTGACTTGCTCCACGACTATCATAGTATGTGAATTGTGTCCGTTCCCCCACTCATATTCGAAGGCTAGCTGGCAGATGCTACCGTAAACTTCAGGTACTTTGGAGGACAAAGTTTCCCACTTGGGACCCGGTACCTTAGATCGTGGTACACCGACACAGTGATGTGTGTTCGCCTTGTGTTCTATCTTTGATCAGGTTCCTCGGCAGGTTTCTAAAGCCCTCAGCTCTCTCACTGTATTTCCTTAACTCATCCGGTCACTCAGGAGCTTCATCCCTGAATTATCGCGCTCAAGTAACATCCAGCACATCATTTCAGCGATCTGCGGGAAGCTCGTTGACTGGTAAGACTCGCAGATCGCAGTCCTGACCCATACTCATCGATATCCAGACCAATGGATCCCCTGAATCCGCGGTATTTAATACTAGTGCTACAATTTGTTGCTTCTCGACATTCTTGTGAAGTGGCCGCCGTACCGCCAACGCCAACACAGATCGATCCCCCAAGTTGCAACAGATTAGACCGCGGTCAGGTATAAAGAGGAGCAGATTGTTAGCATGAATTCTGAGGACATCGAGTTCCTGCTCCGGGATCTCCTTCGGACATCGGTCTTCCTCTACGACAACAGCTCGCCTCCACCCAGGCACATTCAGGACAATGATATTCAACTTTGTCTCTATCCTTGCTTTTGTCTCGCTCGCTGCGGTAGCTAGTGCTGCTCCGAGTCAGAGCCAGGTCGTCTGCTCTGACGGCACGTCCGTCCCCGACTCTGTTTGCTGCACGTTCATTACTGTAAGCGATGTTTCCCTCAGTGCAATACAACCTATGCTGAGATGCTGTCCAATTCTAGCTTGGTGAGGCACTTCAGGACGAGGTGCTCCAGAACGAATGCGGTGAAGATGGTAAGTAATCTCAATAACCCACGCTTCAAGAGCTGCTAGCTTATTCTACTTGCAAGCCCATGACTTCATCCGTCTCATGTTCCGTGAGTGTTGGCCGCGGTTTTCGTTCTTCATTAACTTGACTTTGTTTGATAGACGACGCTATTGCGATCTCTAGCAGACAGGGACCCTCTGCGTAATTCTCACAATGGCCTCGTCTGAAACATCCTGGTTCTAATTGGCGTCCTTCGTAGGGGCGGCGGAGCTGACGGTTCTATGCTCATCTTCCCTACCGATGAGCCGGCCTTCGCTGCCAATATCGGCATTGCTGATGCCGTCAACAACCTGATCCCTTTCCTGTATGGATATCCCACGATCTCTGCCGGTGATCTCGTCCAGTTCGCGGGTGCTGTTGCGCTCTCTAATTGCCCTGTAAGCTTCTAGTATTTGTTTCATTATTCTCAGTTGGATGATAATGCACTGTGTGTGATAGGGTGCTCCCCGTCTTGAGTTCCTTGCCGGCCGCCCCAACGCGGTTGCTCCTGCTGTTGACGGCCTGATCCCTCTGCCTGAGGACACCGTCGACTCTATCCTTGAGCGCTTCGACGATGCTGGTGGCTTCACGCCCGAGGAAGTCGTTGCCCTTTTGGCTGCGCACAGCATTGCACATGCTGATCACGTCGACCCAACTATCAATACTGCTCCATTCGACACCGTAAGTTCTACGCATTGTTCCTGGTCATCCCCTCGGGCTGACCCGCCCTCCCACATGACAGACGCCCTTCACTTTCGACACCCAGTTCTTCCTGGAGGTCCTTCTCCGGGGTGTTGGTTTCCCTGGCCAGGGAGGCAATGAGGGCGAGGTCTTATCCCCTCTTCCTAATTCGGACGGCGCAGACGTCGGCGAGCTGCGTCTCCAGTCTGACTTCGCCCTTGCCCATGATGAGCGCACTGCCTGTACCTGGCAGGGCTTCGTGAATGAGCAGGAAGCTATGGCGACTGCTTTCAAGAACGCAGTTGGGAAGCTCGCTGTCCTGGGCAACGACCCCACCGATCTCATCGACTGCTCCGCCGCTGTCCCTGTGCCACGGCCCGCCGTCGACAAGCCCGCGTCCTTTCCCGCGACCACGGGTCCGAACGATATCGAGCAGTCGTGCGCAACCAAGGAGTTCCCCACACTGACTACGGATGGTGCGTGTGCCTTGATTGCATTACTCTTGGAGGACGCTGGTGATGATTGCGCTTCGTTACAGCGGGTACCGAGGAGACCCCAATCCCGCACTGCCCGGATGGTGGAATGACCTGCACCTCCGTACAGTTCTATGGCCCCGCCCCCGGCTCTGGCGACGGTGACGGCGACGGTGACGGCGATGGTTACGACGACTGCTACTACGGCGATGGAGATGGCGATGGCGACGACTCGTAAGTCTCTGATGCAGCTGCAGGGGCTTGTTTCCCCATTATCTGTGGTATATCCGTGTGGCCCTGCGATATCGAGTTTCATATATGAGCGACGTGCAAAGACAATCCTTGCGCACGGAAACCGCGGACGAGTGGCCGTCTCATCGGCTTGGACAGCAACACGTCGCTCTCGTTGTTTTATAAACACAGTCATAGGTTACGCTTGATAGTGAATGTGTCATGCATGTAGCACTACGGGCATTGGTCTCTGAGCTCTATCCCCTAAAGACGAGTGGAGTTACTTATACTGGATTCTGCCATCCTACTAGCGCATCGTGTAAAACACGAGGGAGGCGTAGATGAATCTCATAATTCAATGGGTCTTTCTTCCAGTATGTCTTGCCATATCCGCAATCAAGTCGAGCAAGACAGTAATTGTCATTGAAGACCATGCAGACTGAAGAAAGGTATGGCGCTTAAATGGCATCTTTCTTGGAGTCGGCTGTAGCCGTGCCGAGTGATCGCCAAAGACGGGGACTGGGAACGGTGTGTCTATGCAGGCGGCGTCGAGCTCTCGATTTGCTGAGCGACTGCTAAGTTTACCGCTGTATCTCGAGCAAATTTTACTCTCTCAAAGTACACTAACGTGATACTGCCTTCATCCAAATCTCGCTCGTAGCGTCCAGACTCTCAAGATCTCAGGAGCCGGCGACAGTATCGCCATGACGAAAGCATATTCGCAGCTTGTTACGGGGAGAACTCGGAGCGAAACCGCCTCTGTACGTCTTAAAATTGATGCAGCACTGTCACTAAGTCATTTTTAGCCTCCCATGATAGCAGGGATTTACTCTGCGATACAACTACATTTACAACTTTCACAACATCGAACGTCTTCCTGCGCTGCGAAGCATACCTGTCCTCGAACGCAGGATCACGGCTATTCCATCCCGGCGGTATAAGTCTTCATTAATGTCTTCCTGCATCTGCTTCTTAAAAATCGACACGCTTCTCCTATTAAATGAGGACATCGAGGTATCCACCCTAACCCGCCGCCCGCAAAGTCCAAACGCTCCTTAATTAATCCCCATATCTAGCAGTGATCGTCATTGGAACTTCGCTCTCCACTCGATCTCTGAGCGAAGAGAAGCAGCCGCACGGTGATTAATTGCATCATTGCTGATTGCTTTCGAGTGTATTGACACTGTGCTTCTTCGAGTGTCCGCTTTGAGTGTGGGCGTTCCCTTTGTGGATTTTGTAGCTAGGGAGGAGACGCCTCGAAGACGAGAAGAACAGCACAGAGAAGAGAAGAGAGTGTTCTGTTCGGGTGCAGGGCCGGTGTGCCCGCGCGGCTCGTGGTCGTGTATCAGAGGCCTAGCTGCTGACTTCAGAAAGGACACAGTAAGGCGTGTTCAAGATATCAATGTGGCGGGCGGGAGGCGTTGATATTTTCCAGCCCCGTCGGGCTCTGTGGACGTCGGTTAATAGGGATATGACGGAAATATGGTTATGGTTGTGTCCCCCAAGCCTGGATCGACTTCATTACTTGTCTGTGGCGGCACGGTGGCGGGTGGCGAACGGCGGCGCGCGATTCGGATGATTATGTCGACGTCCCGCGGCCCGCCACATGCGCTGGGACTTGATCGACAAACACCGCGGCGAACGCATCAATGTCGTTTGTATCCGGGGGGCAGGCTAAAGATCTGGAAGGTGTAATATAATGCATATATAAGGTGGCACCCTTCCGCTCTCCACTCTCCACTCGAAGTACCTGGGCCTGATTCTGAGCCACCTCCAGGAATCAAGGGATCCGGGGAGTGTCTGGCGCCGGTCCCTGATTCAGATATTCGGAATGTTCAGCTCACGGCTTCGTAGCTTCGATGCTATGTTAGCAGCAAAACATATGTCGAGCCAACATATGTGCCGGACGCCGTCCATACTCCGGGAAGCTTCTACGTTTACGCCCGCCAGCTAAAACGCCTTCCCCCCGGGGTTACAGACTGAGTACAGTCGAACGTCGAGCGACGCACGAGAAAATAAAATGCGCGCCGCGCGATAGGCCCGCGGAAATTTGTGTCGTGTCGCGTGCCTCCGAGCGCATGACAAAACGAGGGCAGTCGGCGCACTGGGACGCGGGCGGGGTCCAGGCCCTGTGCACAGGACCAGGACGACTCAGTTATCCGCATATGGGAAAGACGTCGGGTTCGAGAAGGGAGGGGGACGCGCGATCGGCGCTTTGTCCGACGGCGGGGCGGGGAAATTTTTCGAATGGAATGGATTTGCTTGGAGCCAGAGGTGCGTGTGATTGTACGAAGGAGGGCGCGTCGGGGTAATTAATACATGTGGCTCGGGCTCGAGGGCGCGCGAGGGAGAGCGGTTGATGCGGCTCGGAGACGATGAGTAAGAGTTGTGCGAGTCGGGGATTGGGATTTGGGTCCTGCGCCTCGTTTTTCGTTGGTCGCTGGCAGGCTAGTGCAAAGATGATCAATGAGTGTACCCTCGCGCTTCGTTTATAGCGGTGCGGCGGACCGTGGCGCATATAAGACAGTTGGTAGCGGTGAGAGCCCTGTCTCGGAGGTGCGTAGAGTGATGCGCCACCAGATTGCGAATGTCGGGGCGCGTTCCTGGCGATGTTCAATTCCTACCATTCCTCTGGAGTCTCGACGCGCCTTTCGTTGTCTTCGTATGCTCTCCCAAGTACGAGTCAATATGGACCGTAGCTGGCGACCGCTACTTGCATACCGCCGGAGAATAAAATAGAACCAAGAAGCCGGGAAGAAATTGGAGGATGTCATCGTCGTCAGGACTGGACGTGAACCTAACCCTGGGAGAGATCAAATTAGGCTTTTCTCGGCAAGCATCATGGATCGAGGGATCTGAGATGTGATCCCGATCGCGTGTGTCCGTCTTCGGACGTCGTTCATGATGAGCGACGATGAGCTCCATGTCGTCCTCGTCGTTCAAGTCACTGTGCACGCTGCTGCTGCTGATATCGGCGACAGCGATGGCTCATCATAGACTCAATCAAGGGTCACCCTCATGATATGTGCACCAGGCGTCGAACGGGGGCGGGCTGACAACGTTGGATGCGTCGCTCGAGTATCGAAGACGTCGCGGTAAGTGCAGCTGCAGACGTGTTGGGCTGATAGGGACTGATGGGGACGATGATAGAGTGCTTGCATGCGTGCATACATCCAGATACACAACGTCTGCAGCAGACAGCGCGTGTGCCCCGGCGCGAGATCGTACGGAAGTATATCCTTCACAGCGTCCCGAAGCCATGTCCCCAGATTTAATTGCCCTCCCGCCTTTTTTTCCTCCTTCTTAAACCCTTCCCCCTCCGTCCGCGTCGCCTCTCCCTTCCCTTCCTTCCCCTCCCCTCCCCTCTACTCGTCGTCGTCGACGTCGACGTCCACAGCGACGTTGACCTCTTCTTGCTAAACACCGACCCGCAAGACCGACAGCGCCGACCCGGTGCCCAGCTCGGACCACCATGCCGCGCCTGCGCCGCCCGTCGTACTCGCCCCCCGACAGCGCACGCGTGCCGACCTTCACCATCGACGACTTCCAGCAGCTCGTCACGGACGCCTTTGACCTGCACAAGGACTCGCCCGCACTCACCTTCTCGCCCGCGTCCCCGCGCATACACTCACATACTATCGCGCGCTCGCGCACACGGAGCCGCGGCGCGGACGTGCGGAGCTACTTTGACTCTGACGACGACCTGCGGCTGCCGCTTGCGCACAAGGATGTGAACACGAATATGGCGGGGGTTGCGCAGGCACTGCCGCTTCACCTCCGCCCGGACGCGGCGGAGCGCCTGCGCGAGGCTCGCCCGCGCTCGCGCTCGTTCAGCTTTGTACAGCGCGTCGTTGCACACCACCATGAGCACCCTGTACATCCCGCGGACAAGACAGGCGTCGCGGCGCGTATGTTCAAGACGCTGCGCTCGCGAGCCTCTGCGCTTGTCCTGCGCCCGCCAGCGAGTGCGAGTGCGAGCACGTACGGCCGCGACACACCCCTCCCCTCCCCCCTTTCGCCCCCGTCGAGCGCACGGACGTCGCCAGGCGCGCAGCCGTTCCCCGTGCGCACGAGCACAAGCACGGCACGGCCCCGCGGACGCGCCGACTCGCCCTTTCCATTCGGTTCTGTCGAGATGAGCGTCTCGTTCTCACAGGCACAGGCAGACATTACAAATACAAATTCAGAGACAGACGTGGGCGCGGACGTCAAGCAGCGGCGCCGCACGAGCTCGCTGCCTGTCAGGTATTTGAAACCGTCGCCCTCGCGCGCGCCGACGCCGTCGCCGCTGTCGAGCCGCGCCGCGACGCCCGTGCCCGTCTCCGGCCCGGCGTCCGTCCCCGCGTCCCCGAATCCGCCTTCCAACCCCACTTCCGAATTCGGGTCGAGCGACAAGCTCTTCCCGCGCCCACACACGCCGACGCCGCTGCGCGTGCACACGCGCCTCCCGCCGCTGCACAAGCCGCGCTCGATTTTCTCCCCGCTTCCCCTGCTCTCCCCGTCGTTGTCCTCCCCATCATCCTCGTCAAGACATAGAAACCACCATGCGCATACACATACGCGCAAGCTCTCCACTGCGACGTGCGAGACCGTAGGACATGCACCGCAGCCGCAGCCCGTGGACCCCGTCGCGTACGGCCTGGGGCTCGAGTTCGGCGAGGGCGAGCTCGACCCGGTGCGCTGCCCGAGCCCGTACAAGTATCCCCGTCAGGCGCCGTTGCCGCCGACGTCCCCCGCGCCGACTCCCTCGCTAACCCTGAGGGAGGGTGCGGCGTCGCCGACGTCGTTTATGGAGGACGACGATGAGGAGCTGGAGGCGCCGGTTGTGCCGGCGGGTGTATTTGAGCGGAGGGGGAGCGCGGCGAGTGGGGTCAGTTCTGTGAGTGCATCGTTTTTATAATCAGCGCTTTTGAGTGGTTATATGCGTGTCTTGAGTCGATATATGCGCTTTGCTGGGGGCTGTATGCGCTTTTGTGGTGCTATGTGCGCATTTCTGGAGGTTGTATGCGCGTTTTTGAAGACTGTACGCGCAGTCCTGAACATCGTATGTGCTTTTCGAACGGACTATATGCGTTTTTCGGATGGATGCGCGTTCTGTATAGGTGTATATGCATTCCGGATGGACTACGCGCTTGTTTGGGACATATATGCCCGCAATCCCGCCTACGAACGTCGCTCACGAACCCCGCGCTGACACACTTCTACTCGCAGATGAGCTCGAAATCGACACAGACCCTCGCCGAGCGGCTCTCCTCCCTCCGGTTCGTGCGCCGCGCGCGGAGCAAGCACAATATGGCGCTGCCGCTTATGGCGCGCTCATTTACGCCTGCAGGCAACGCGAGCACGAATGGGTCTTCGTCGTCGAGTGCGAATCGCGGTTCTGGGGGCTCCGGTTCTGGTAGTGGGAGCGGGATGAGCACGGAGTCGATGCCGCCGACGCCGAGGACGCCGTCGTTCTTTACGCTGCCGTTTGGGGTGCGTCATGCTCCTTGTTCTTGATCTCCTTTTCGACGAACCTTATGATTATCTTTCTTGAAATCCATTGAACACAGGGCTCGAGCACGGCGCCAAGTACGCCATCGTCGATCATCCAGCCGCCCCCACAGCCTTTTCCCTCGCCCAACGAGAAGCCGCGGGAGGAGTGCGCGGTCGGGCGGGTGTTGACGCCGGAGGAGGACCCGTTCCGGAAGGACGATATCTCTGTCGAGGGGGACGCTGTTTCTGTTATTGGGGTTGGGGTTGGGGGAAGAGCGAAGACCCCTACCCCGCTGCTGTCAGCCGGCGAGTGGCGCGATGGAAGCCGTATGGGTATGAGGCGGAGTTGGGACGTAGAGCAGGATGTAGAGAAGAGTATGCAGGAGGGCGAAGCGGACAGGGGGCGGCCCGGGATGTACAGGAGCTTGACGGCGGGGCATAGGCTGCGGCATAGTCATCAGCATCGGGGCAGCGGGGATACGGTGCGGGGGGTTGGGATCGGCTTGGGGCTGGGGTTGGAGGGGGACGGTGTGCGGGGGCGTGCGAGTGGGGATGGAGATGATAAGGAGGCGTTGGAGGAGGTTGGGGAGTGGGCGGTGAGATGTTCTGAGAAAGGACAGGGACAGGGGCAGGAGAGGAGAATGCAGGAACAGGAGCCGTTCGTCTTCCCCGCGCATCCGTACGCCGCGAAGAATGAGGGCCAGAGGGAGAATCTACACGAGTCTGAGATCTCTACGAGTAAGGAGAGGAAGGAGAGGAGGAGGCCGCAGATGACTATTCGGCCGGTGCCGTATCGCGAGATGCAGATACAGTCGCAGCCTGAGGTATGCAGACCTTTGTTCGTGTCTCTCACTTCGACTGCGATGACTTATGAGGTGGTTTCTGAACAGGTTCCGTTCCCCGGTGCCTCGACATCGCCGTCACCCTATATGCGCTCGACGTCGCCGTCACCCTATATGCGCTCGACGTCGCCGCGCCCTCTACGTGAAGGGTCACCTCTGCCATCCCCAACAAGGCGTGTCGGATCCCCTGGTCCTGTGGGCCCGCTTCGTCTTCGCGCGACGTCGCCGTCGCCGTCGCCCTATATGCGTGCGGCATCACCTTCGTCGGCATCGTATATACGTGCAACGTCTCCCCTTCCCTCGCCGACCAAACGGCTCCCGCCGTCCCCTGGTCCGCCACCAACAGTCGCACTGCCTAGCTTGCCCGTGTCTGCAGCTCTGTCTTTACCGCTGGAGGAGCAAGCCAATACGCTCATCCTCCCCGCGACGAACGCCCCGCTGGTCTCAAGCCCGCTCGCGACGTCCATCCCGCTCGCGCCCGCGTCCCCGCCCACTCCCGCATCCCGCATCGCCCCTAATGCCGACGTCGACGAGGGCGACGAAGCGAGAGCCGCCACCCCTATGCCCTCCACGCCCTCCTCGTCGGCATTCTCCTCCCCGCCAGGCTCGCCCTCTTCCCGGGCGCCCAAGCGCCCCCCGCGCTCGCCGCGCCGGCGGGCCGACCAGGCGATAGCGCTTGGGCTTGGACTCGGGCTGAAGCGCTCTGCGTCGATGGTGCCGTTCCCGACGATGGACCCCGTCGATGGCGGCCAGGAAGGCGGCCCTGTGGCGGTGAGGCCGCTGAGAATACAGAAGTCGGTGAGCGAGCGGGGGAGGGTGAGGGTCCCGAGGAGGCCGGCGACGGCGGATGATGCGACTGCGAGGGGGAGTGTGTCGAGAGATCGCCGGGTATTGGTGGACAGTGCGAGTGTGGGCCAGGGGCACGGTGATGATGAAGCGAACGACAGGCCGCCGACGCCGTTCCCGATGTTGTCGATGCTCCCGTCGAAGAAGGAAAAGGAGAAGCGGCCGCATACGGCGGAGGGGCAAGTGTGGTCGTTGCAGGACCGCGAAGCGTGGAGCCCGAGGACGCGTGCGCGCGTGATGGAGGCCGAGGCGGAAGCTGAGGTGGGGGCTGAGGTTGAAGCGGCCGTGGACGATGTGGTCCTCGTGGATGTTGTCGCTGCTACCACTACGGGTGTTGAGCTGGATAGGGACCGGACCGTGCGGGCGTCGAAGAGTCAAAGGGCGAGCGTTGTGAGGGGTGATTCCGAGGTATGTTTTGGTCTATCTCTGCGCATATAAGCTGTTTTACTGATTTTTCTTTCGAAGGATACACCAGATTGTAGCACTCGTGCGAAATACCTCGTGCGTGCCGCACGGGCGAACTCGAGTACTGTACGTACGAGCCAGTCGGACTCGGCATTGCGCGCGTCCAGTGCAGCAACAGCGACGTACGGACATGTGAGGTCCAACACCGAAGAAGGGTACATACACACCGTCTCTGCCCTCGCAGACGTCGACACTTCACCCTTCCCTCCCTCCCGCTTTTCTTCGCCCTCCTCCTCCGGCTCGTCCATCTTCCCCACCTCACCCTTCTCCTCGCCCTCGCCCACGCGCCGCACGTCCGCCTCCCCGCACGCGCACGGCACTGAGCATGAGCTCGGCCAGATCGAGGAGCGCTGGGAGGGCAGCCCGCGCTCGACGGCGTTCTACAGCGCGCGGTCGTCGCGCGCGAGCGTGTGGTCGACGGTGTCGATGGCGTTTGGCGCGTTTGGGGTGCCGATGCCTCCCGGCGGGGAGGGGGAGGAGGCGGTTGGTCAGGTGAGGCGGAGTTTGTGTTTGGGTGGAGAAGGGAGGCATGAGGATGCGCTGTGATCTGCTGTGGATAGAACTGTCCTGCTGTCTGGTTTCGTTGCATTTCGTCTTTGGACTTCTTGATCTTGCGCTCTGGTCTGGATTCGCCGCTTCACCTCCATCCGCTTTGCACAGCTCACCATACGCGAGCAGCCCATTGAATATTGATCTTACATCATCCCATTCGCTGTTTCGAACATCACCCACCTTCATTGTCCTTCGTTCGCCGCTTCCGCAGAGCCAACTCATTGGCAATCATTCATTTTGTCCGTAGACTCTCTTCGCTTGGACACAATCATCTGCTCTCTTTTGTTATCGCCTTACGCGTCACTATGCGTCCTCTCTCCTTCCGTCTTGCGTCTGATCGATGATCGTGCACCTCCAGTCGTTCCCCCCGCCCGCTCTTACCGTCACTTGTTGTATCACCCTGCCCTGCGTTCCCCAGGACTCAAAATATGTACAGAGCCATCAGCGGTTTAATCGCCCACTTGTAGCTTGAGGAAAATTGTGTAGCCTTTGTAGTTGTAAAGTTAGAGCTCAAAAATCAAACTGATGTAGCTTGCATTCAAGGTGTGTGCATCGCTCTTAGGCGACGGAATTGCAGGTCTTTTGCGAGAGCGATGGTATACGTTGACATACAGCGGCGACTAGTAACAATTCGACTGTAGCGATCGTTACACAGCAATCCTCTATTTATCGATCATCAGTACCTATCAGGGAGTCGCCGTGCTACCTCCTCATACAGATCTCCCGGAGTCTCTGGAGGCGGGCGTGGTACCGCTGGCGTGAGACTGGCAGAACGTCGCGTGTGTGCTGGTTGTGGGGTAATAGGAGTGGGAGGCACAGGAGACGGCTGGAGGTAGTGCGATATGGCGTCGTACGCATCGTCATCTTCGCCAGCCTTGTCAGCTGCATCTTCCTGCGCTTGTGTACGGCTGTCTGGTGGTATACGGCCGGATCCTGCGCGGGGAGCGTGGGTAGGCGTGGCGTGAGGGACACGGGGAGAGTGTGATGCCTTGAATAGCCCGGCGGGGACGGTAGAGCGCACTGGAGTAGGCGTATATGGCTCGCGAGTCGTCTCGCGTGGCTGTGCGTGTGCGTGACGGAGGGCGAGCAGCCGTTCGCGCCGCTCGCCAGAGAGCTGCGGGACGTATATCCGCGTGTAATTGTCGTCCTTGGGCGCCATGCCCGTCCCGTACCCCAGCTCCGCGTCCGCATTCACGTCCTTCTCCTTCATATCGAGCGAATGCACCGACGAGGCGCGACTCTGCATGAACCCGGCGCGCGTGGGGCCGGCTGTGCGCGCGAGGCGCTCTTTCTCGGCAGCGCGTTCACGCACGAGGGCGCGGTGCTGGTGGATGCCGAGGGCGCTGGCGAAGAGGATGACCGCGCCGGCGAGTGCGAGCGGGACGGCGTATGCGGCGGTGGGGGCGGGCATGCGCGTCTGCTCCATGGTGAGCGGCTGTGATTGCGGCTGTGCGGCGTTGTGGAGGGTGTGTGGTTCGGGAGAGGATGAAGGTGAGGCGGGCTCGTCCGAGTCGCTTGGTGCGATCGGTGCGCTGGATGGTGTGGCGGAAGGTGTGCTGGGCGGGGAAGCATCTGACGCGTCAGAGGAGTTCGCTGGAAATACATGAGCCAATAACAAACATGAAGCTGTATACGGAATACATACAACTAAGAGTAAATGTCGGAGATGCAAATATGTCGCCTGCGGTGTCCAGCATTGCGAGATAGTAGTCCGCAGTTTCAGTGACGTTCGGTGGCGTCCTGTATTGTGAGTGAGTTGGATTCGAGGGAGCAGTAGGCAAAGCGCATATACATACAGAGTGACTTGATATGAACCGCTGTTGGGATCCTGCTGCAAGGCTGGCTGGATTGAGGCACCACATGAGTCGGAGTCTCCATCTTCACCGTCCGTATCTGCGGCACAAAGCTGAAAAGACGGAGATTGTAGAGGAACGTCCGATAACCATTCTCCAAGGATAAGGGCTCCAGGCCCGTATACGTCGCCTACCGACGGACTTGACCAGGTGATGTTTGCTGCCCTGCAGGCTCTGGCGGAGAGTAGCGCCGCGAAGATAAGGCCAGCCGTTATCGAGGTACGACCGTTGGATGCTTCAGCGTAGAATTGAGGCATGTGCGGGAACGCCAGGTTCTGCGGAAAGGCATGTTGCTCCCACCTGCGAAAGAGATAGTCACAGCGGAAGAGGCTGACATCACAACGGAGGAGCTGACACCAGGGTCGGAGCACTGATTGACAGCAAATCCGGCTTATAAACCCAGGAAATGTACTCTATCTCGTCTAGCTCCTCAGATTTTGGCTCAAGCTACAGTATCTGACCAATCCGGAGGCCACGCTGGCTTGCTCAAATGAAGCATGTTTGTCACGACAACCAGGCTTGATTCACGCTAAGGTAAGTTGTATGAGAGGAATTTAGCCACAAAAAGTTTTGATAGTACGAATGCTTACCCTGCGAACCAGCTCCATAGCTGCTCTCCGACGAACCCTGCATGACGGTATATTCAGCGCACGGAATGCTCAGGCTATACGAATACTTGATCTCATTCTCATTCGGACTGATACAACATGCTCTTCTGTCTCAATATTAAGGAGCACCGAGAAACATCAAGCAAGGTGGCTGTCAGAATCGACGTGAGAGGCGAAGTCGTGACTATTGTTGGCCGCAAGAAATCGATGAAGTTGGAGTTGGAAAGACGCTTGTAGCACCGCCCGTCTAGACACGTCGTTCCCAGTCGTCGAGCCGGAAGGTTCGGGGTCGGCTGCATTCGGCATATTAGGCGCCAAAACTTCTCTTGCTCGAACGTCCATGTCGTTGGAATCGCGACTCGGCTTGACATGCTTGAAGGGCGCTGTCTTTGTACTCTGGCTGGTGGAATAACATTTGTTGTAATTGCGATAGTCCGACAGCACGCATCGCTAGCAATTGACTGATTGCTCGAGAGGACCAGGTTTCAATTTCTTCCCGGTCATATAGATCATACGTGAACCACATTTAGGAACATCATCAACCTATTATTCAAGATAACCAAAAATCTATGTCTACCCAGATGGAAGGATTGAGCACAATCTGTTTATTCTATTCAGATGTCTTGATGGTTCTCTGGAGGATTTGAAAAGTATGGTGAGTACACCTTTGCTTAGTTCGTGAGTTACGACTCACTTCAGCGGCGGGCAGCTTTCTTTCCATACGAAGAGCCAACATTGACCGAGTCTGCGGTGTCTTCACTGGGCTCTGTGGTACACCACGTGTTAACTACCGTATCTCAAGAGCTGAATGAAGCATACAACTTACGCTCACGGCGTGCGCTCCTCGAGCCATAGGCAATATCGATGTAGATTGCGTCTGTAGCATCCTCTGACGCAGGTGTATTCTGTGAGCTTATCTCACTTATCTCATCATGAACTTATCCAACTCACCTCCACGACGGACAGGTTTTGTACCGTAGGAAGAGCCGATATTCACACCGTCTGCAGATTCTTCTTCGGGTACTGTGACAATTAAGTTTACGTCCATAATCAAGATGCTTTGACTTACCATCTCGTCGAGCAGATTGAGCACTGTAGTGAGAGAACAGGTTCACGCCGTCTGCGGAATCTTCATCAGGCGCTTGAAACCGTCCGTCAGTCAGTGCGTCCTGTACAGCGTGAATGATGCACTCACCTTCTCTGCGATCAGCTTTCTTGCCGTAGGAAGAGCCGATATTGATATCGTCCGCAGAGTCCTCCTCATGCGCTGAAGTAACGCGATGTCAGCCATTTCCTGTTACTCGGCTTGTCGAAACATCGACCCACCCTCTCGGGCAACGTTCTGTGACTTCCCGTAAGACGAACCAATGTTGATGTCGTCTGTAGAATCCTCTGCGGGGACTGATATCAAGGAAGCATGGGTGTCAGTCAG
This sequence comes from Pleurotus ostreatoroseus, assembly GCA_005298045.1. NCBI lineage: Eukaryota > Fungi > Basidiomycota > Agaricomycetes > Agaricales > Pleurotaceae > Pleurotus > Pleurotus ostreatoroseus. The sequence continues at coordinate 13,728 of SWBT01000566.1, read as the reverse complement.
TGTCTTTCAATGCGCTTAAACCCGGACTATCATGCTTACCCTCGCGGCTGACAGGCGCTGTCTTGTAGCTTGAGAAAGCATTAATACCGTCCGTGGTATCCTCCTGCGCCTCTATAATGTCAGACACCTTCAGTGAGTATGACTTCTCTAATTGAGTAATTACTACCCACGCTCACGGCGCACTTGCTTCTTGCCATACGACGAGCCGATGTTAATGTCGTCTGTGGCGTCCTCTTAAAACACCGGGATAGAATCATGATCAGTACGCACGTTCGTATCTTAGGCATTCGTGGACTTTGCAACTCACCTTCGCGAGCAACATTTGCTTTCTTTCCATAGGAGGAACCAATGTTGACATCGTCCGCCGAATCCTCTTCAGGTACTGCACCATCAACGGGTTAGTCACGAACATGCAATGTCGCTCGCATAGAAATAATAAGTCGGCTTACCCTCACGACGAACAGACTTCGTGCCGTATGAGGAACCGATGTTCACGCCATCCGCAGAGTCTTCTACGGGTTCTACATTGAATCCTATTGGTACGTCTGTTTTTATCTGCCGCGCCTTTCACTTACCCTCTCGGCGCGCAGCAGACTTCTTCCCGTAAGACGAGCCGATATTTACGTCGTCCGCAGAGTCTTCCGCTGGTGCTGTGAACAGGTCTAGTTCGTGATCGGTCTGCAGGAAGGTATGTACTCACACGCACGACGGACAGGCTGTGTCTTCTTGCTGTAGGACGAACCGATGTTGACGTCGTCTGCGGAGTCTTCTACGGGCACTATTGGGTTTCATTTCATCAGTGCGTTCATCGTACTGTCGAAACTTCGAAACCCGGGCTTACCCTCGCGACGCTGGGCATTGTAGCGGGACCCGATGTTCCAGTCATCCGTGGTGTCTTCCTCAGGCTCTGGAATTGCAACAAACATTGCTGTATGTCAATGTCTCTGCATATGTATAATATAGCGTGATATCGTACTGACCTGCACGACGATTTGCAGCGTATTCAGGGCCCTTATTGATGCTGTCGATGGTGTCTGTGTTACCGCCATCGGTGAGTACAACTCATGTAAAATCAGTATCCTTGTACACTTACTCTGAACCCCAATGGATCCAGGTTTAGTGATCGGCACTGCCAGAGCAGACAACGTGAAGGTGCAAAGAGCCAGGAAGACGAAGGCGGAGAGCTTCATGGTATGATTATTGAGCTGTGAGAGATGAGCTGAAACGGTTGTGGTAGGTTGGTGTGTTACCTCTGGCTCATTCGTGTTTCTTCTCTTATACCTCGCTGCAACAGTGCGTCTGTGTGCCCTAAATTTATTTTCTAGAGGTGGCGTCTGTGAGTCTGAAGCGCTTTGTCCACAGGACAGTGTGTACATGTCCAGCAGGAAATTCTCATTTTTTCGGTCATTGCATGCACTAGTTAACATATCACCAATGATAAGCATTTCACAGACGTACAAGTGTCATAGAGTGACCTTTCTGGCGTATAAACACTGTTCGATCCATTTGCCTGATTGACGTCTGAACGCTTATCTACTGCAAGCATGCAAGTGATATCGTTCACATGCCTTTCGGGACTGCTGAGATGTCACGTCTTCTTCGTGGGTGCAATAGCGAAGACCTGCAATACGGACTCCGGGCCGCACCCATTAGGCATGAGCGTTGACATGGAACGGACGGTTTGACAGAACGCACTCGACGGGGTTCCACACGGTATTCGACATAAGTTCTATAACGGACGTTTACTCCGGGTTTAGTGTCGGCGTGTGTCGAAAAGTCTCGCACTTGGGTTGCGGAGCGGGTGGCAGTAGTAAACATTTGAGACAGATTATCCTGTGAGGGAATCGGAAATTGTCGTCCTGCCTTCCGGCTGATGCCGAGAACAGCGACGAAGCGACGCTAAATATATACAGTACGAGCTGTGTGTTTTACGGAAGACGCAAAACCTGGAAAAAATGTCTCGTTCTCAAGTCCGTGAATGGTAGACAGGTTAGGTGGAGCAAAGCATCGTTTGTTTCACTTAGCATCCAATTCAAGAATCCCGCCCTCTTCCAGGTCCATGGGCTTTGAGGGGCTCTCGTAAACCGGAGTCGGTGGGGGACGGTCGACTTGTGTACTTGTGGTAATCTTGATTGCCACCGGGCGCATCGGAATGGCGTCGCGGAAGGTTGGCCTCGAGGTCGATTCAGTGTCTGTAGTATGTCCCGCTCGTGCTGTGCGTGCTGCGATCATGGTAAATGCTATCCCCTGTGCCGATGTTAATGACGTTGACACATTAAGCCTTTACTCAACTATGCTACTTACCACTGTCGGGCAGTTCTATATAGCACGGCAATAAGGCCAGATTAGCTTATGAGTGCGAAAACACGTCTAAGACGTACCGTCGCGGCCAGGATATATTGAACATTACTCTGTCTGACATACAGAGCGAGGGATAGCAGGAGGCAGAAACTACAACGAGGGAGTTCCGTCAGCTATAGAATCAAAAATAATATATCAGCCCACCTATACAGCGCAGCCGACTGGATAAGAGCATTCGCCACCCTTTGTACCGGCTGTGCGCAACAAGAATGAATGTACCGGATCACCACATCTTAAACTGCTACTCACTGAAGACTGAACTGCTCCGAGTCGCGTAACGTTCCTCTTACTCAACCATACTTTGTAGCCGATAAAGACTGGCGGCGTATTCAGTCTTCGCTGATGATCTATGCACAGCACCATAACTTACCAGTACAGTACATATTCGTACTATGACATCCGGATTTAGTTGAAGCCTCCTTTATAGATAGAGTTGGAATACGCACCAGAACGTCAGAACGTACCATGTGGTAATCCAACCGCCTGCAGTCTGGAAGATACTGCTGTCGAATCTGTCTGCAACGAGCCACTGTATGACGCCGCCGGTCGCTATCGTAATGTTAGCCGCCTATTCTGCCTCTCTAACCTACGTCTCTCACCAGATAGAGCTGCTTGGACGATGGAAGGGGGAATGATGATCCAGAAGTTCCTTCCCCAGACAATGTATAGACGATATATCTGGTGAAGGTTAGGTAAGGAGCACACGATTAAGCAGGATTGGTGCATACTATGAAGGCATCCCCGATGCATGTCGTGACCACATAGAGGCAAGAGGTAGCGATATATTTCTTAGTGCACAACCATTCGAAGAATTTTGTCGCGGGACTCGGACCTGACGTAGTACTGGTAGCACCTTCCAAATAGATGAATCCATCGAACACCCGAGCAACATCCAGCACCAGGTGCTTTGAGAATTATGAGTCATTCAGATGAGAATGAATGGCGGAATCAAGGTCAAGATACTCACGCTTGTTATTGTCAGGAACAAGCAGGCAGATACTACCAATAACAGGGTGCAGCTGTCTCCGCGTCTACGTCGTATGTATATGGCCTCTAACGCCTCAATGAGGAGCACCAAAAATATTCCTGAGACATAGTCGAAGGCGCGTTAGCACCGTACCTGCCATAAACCAGCTGAAGGAGACTCACCATACAGTCCGGCTTCGGTTACAATCAAGGCCAGTTCCACAGCGTCTAGTCTGGGCGAGTAAGACATGGGTACTGCACTGAGAAAATACATCGTGTTTTCTCTGGCCTACATATAGAGGTTTTTGATCAAGACATCATGATGTAACCAAACTGCTTTCGTCAAGAGCGCATTGAGGCAAGGCTACGAAACATCAAACCTGGAGCAGCGAACGAGAGAAGCCAGTGACGAAGTTCCGTATAGCTAGCCAACAGCAGACTTGCCCGAACCGGCATCATGGAGCTCGATATCGAGAAGGCCGCTCATGTCTTGATTATCCAATCTGTGGAAAAAGAATTCACCGAGAGATAGCTGTAACTGTGCCATAAAGTTGATATCTATCCCGAAATGATAGATGTTAGTCGCAAAGTGGTTTCGTGAGCTTATTGGAGAGATGTGTGAGAACATCATACCTCATTCTTGCAAACTTCCTTGAGCTAGGTATTGAGCCGCCACCGCGAGCGGAGCCTGTAACGAGAAGCTAAAATCGTGCGTGGTACTGGATGAATGAACGTGTGTATTGAGTCCGTACACGCAGAGCGTTCGTAACTCTGATGTATCATAGAGACAGATCAAACGTGCGGACACTGATACAGCGCAATCACAAGTATATGGCTGTAGTAAAAGTTTTTCTCTGGACATTCTGAACGAGTACAGGTCAGTACACGGACAACTGTTGAGTGTGACAGCCGCAGCTAGTAGAAAAGTAGGCCGAAAAGTTCGTACTGGCCTGGATATCCATCCGACCTCAATATAAGTCAAAACGGCATCTTGGCATGTCGCTATTAGAAAACTCTCGAGGGGGAAAGACTCGAGTGTGAGTACTGAGTATATACAATACAACCTTGGCCAATATTCCGAGTCCACGCGCGTTCAGTTAGAGAGCCCATAACCCTGAAATTAATCTATTGCTTAGGTAGAGGACACAGACAATAGGTAATGTACTAAGACTTACTATAGTCGTAGTCAGCTGGAACCGTTGTTGAGCAGCACGAAGAGCACATTCGAATTTCGGGACGTTTGTTAAGGGCAGGTTCGGTCACGTGAGAGCTCAGTGTACGCGGCATTTCCCGAAGCATTGTCTGAACTACCGTGACCGCCGCGTTTGCTCAACAGTTCATAACTTACCAGTGGCATAACATCTGCTTACGCGTGTCCAATAATCTGTTCGTGCTCGCCGAGGTCAGCGAGACAGAGTGCGGGTAAGCTGATTGTGCTATCGTATCTGACACTGCTAAGGCAACTGCAGATAAGTTCCAGGAAGCATTTGAATCCGAGCCTCCGACCCGAGTCATGATGAAGCCCCTTTCATCGGTTGTTTAGCTGGAATTTCATCACTGAAGGGTTCCAAGAACAAATTAGCTATGTGGCGCTTTTTTGCTAATGGCTATGTTCTCGCTCAAAACTTCAGATCCGACGCACTGCGTCGCGCCACAACATCATGAACACTGTTCTAGCACGGTACTCGGCGATGATCTACTATCTTATAAACGTTTCAGTATATAACCAACGAGGGAAGCCTCGGGGCTCGTGGGGCCTCTCGCTGGCGTTTTCCCCCATCCTCACGCTCTCTTTGCTCGTATCGATGATGATCCCAGAACAGAGTGAAATGCACCGACTCGGTCTGGCTTTCATCTACAGAATGGTTCCTGTCATATTCGTGTCCATGTTGTATGGTGCGTATCATATATGCGTACTTTTTTCCCTTACTGATCATTGTTTGTGACCACGTAGGTATCTACATCGCAATACTATGCGCAGCCACCCGGGAACTTTCGTAAGTTCTAGATTTATAGTCGCTACTACATAATTTATCAACGGTGCGTGCATACAGCCGGAGAGGCTTACGGCATACGCCGAATATGATTGTTCTTTCTGTGTTATATGCTGTCTTCCTCCTCACCACGTCCCTTTGGGGTCTTGAGATAGCTCAACTTATGGGTTTGGATGGATTTCTCCTTTCCCCGGATGGTATGGATTCTGAATCCTTGTTCAATCGCTTCTACGATCTCGTAGCGCGTGAGACAAAGGTGACTGGTGTCCTTTTCGAAATCCAGGTGATTGAAGCTCTTCCCCAATCATGATGTAAACTAAATATAATTCTTGCAGATGATAATCGGGGACGTTTTAGTCATATGGCGTGCAAGCGCAATCTGGCACGATAGAAGAGTACTTATTCTCATCCCACTCTTCTGGTGGATGGTTCTGATTGGTGGGCAATATCTCTTTCGAAACCCGCTTTTGTTTATACTAATCGTACTGATATTTATCGTTTCCAGTCAATACCTTCATCCAGGCAGGATTTTGTCGATCGGGGATCGCGACTACAAATTACAGTCAGCTCTGCAAGGTTACGAACGTGCTTGCGCCGGTATTGTCGATCATGACGAACGTATCCGTTATGATACTAACAATGGCGAAAGCTTGGTAAGTGCCGGCTCCCTTTGTTAGATGTTCTACAACTCTTGACGCTACCGCCGCTGCCACCGGCAGGCGACTTCGAACCGTGCTTCTAGACTCCTTCAGAACCAAGCGAAGCGACAAGATCTTAGCCTTGTTTGTACTTCTCATAGAGTCTGGTACTCTTTATGTAGCCATGCTCGTGAGTTACAGATTCTAGAATTTTTGCTTATCAGTGCGGGTACTGAAAGCATCTAGGTCACCGACCTTCTGGTGACCTCGTATGTCACCGGTGGGAACGAGACTCTGGGGCGCATGATTGACTGTATCTCCGGCTACGCCACTGTGCAGTTCGTAGTATGTGCACAGCCTCACATTGCCCCGAAGCCCTGACATACTAATCACTTTCCTAGGGTATTTACCCGACATTGATGGTTGTTATGCTTCGTCTATCGGTGTGGAACATGCCTGAAAGCATGAATTCCAGCAGCGCCGCCTCATGTGACGGCGAAACATCACTTATCTCCACTGTCAACTTTGTTTCACGGCCAGAGAGAGGGTTGCGTGTGGATGAAGAGCAACCCCTGCACTTCATGCAGCCCAATGGCTCACCAGCGAATTTCGAGACGGGAGCTCCAGGTATCACATTGAACGAGAAGAAAAGCGTCTTTCAGGCCACTTGACGGTATGAGATGTTGCGCATATAATACACCATGCCTTTATAATACAGTATGTCCAGTATAACTAAATATTAGAGGCAATCCTGCAGCTGGACTTGTGAGGGGTATGGGCGCATGTAGAGAAACTATACCTTTAAATGAGCCAGCATTTTCTATTCGTTGATAGCTTCTCCAGACACATCGTGCAATGAACTAGATAGATTGGGTAGACACATAGATACCATACACATAAAAATAAGTTCAGTCAAGCGTTCTACTCTCCAAGAACGAGAGGTGTCTAACAGATATCACCATTCGCATCACGCCCTCTACGTCCCTCATCGAATGAGATATCGATGATGCGACTATGAGTGCCAACTTCTGTAAAACTCGCGGCCTTTGAGCTTTCGATCTCCATAAAGTCGCTTTGTACGACGCTCTGCCTGTCGCTTAAGCGAACGTGATTTCCGTGAGCAACGGGGATAGTGACGATTTCTGAGTGCTCGACTGTCAATCCGTGAGCCTTTCGTAGGTTCTTGCGAGCGTTCAGGGTGACGAGAAGGGAGTTGATATATACTGTTCGGGATATTTGAGAAATTGCCCAGATAGACGGGGAAACACGTACATTGAGCGACGACGTGGCCCGCAGTGTTAGGCCATCCTGCAACGGGATCAATGGTGACCTGCTCGGGTAGCTCGATCATGGCTGCATAGGATACAGAAGAGAGCTCATACCGCCAATAATATGATCGTTTCGCCGATACTGTAAGTAAAACATTAGAGGCGATTGTGATATATATGGAAAGGAAGCCGTACGCAGTTATAATGCCTCTACCGATAGCAAAGAGGAGCAAGACTCTAATCACAACGCCGGTGCTGTATATATCACAGAATCAGCTTCTCGTGGATCCTGCTGATATTGTAAGGAATAAAACCTTTTAAAGACACTCTGTTGCTTGTTCAATAGCACACAAACCACTGTAGAAAGCAGAATATCAACAGCCACTTGGGTCACGGCCATCGCGGTCGTCCATGGTTCCTGTACGGTGCGTTCTGTTAAGGTGCTGCCCTCGCTGACAGCAAATAGGATATCACGTACAGCAGCTTGTCGGACATTGGCGCGGAGCGGGACCATGGCCCTGTGGCACGATAAGACCACATTCAAGTATCGGGACGTGTGTCAATGCACGTACATGCGGGTGACAGATCCTTCATTGTTGAGCGTGGCAGATGAGTGTTTGCTCGCATTCTAGATGTGTGGGGCATACCTAGACCAGAAACTGAAATCACCCGTTGTTAGCAAGGATGTATCCGTATGAGTGAAAGACGCACCAGCGAATCCAATCGCGGGTACGGCCTATATACAGGTAGAATCAGTCGTGGGACAAGACAGGGATGAACTGACTCACAAGCCCGATTGCAAAAGCGTAATGTAGTCTAGCTCCGCTCACTGTCATCAGCAATGGATCAGTTAAGGATGAAGGTTCAGAACATCCAGACTTACACTGAACAGCTAGTCTGACGAAGTATAAGAAGACAAGGAGCGTAATGATTATCTGTTGGATGTTTGAGCTCAGATAACTGAATCGCTGCAATACGAAAGCTCGACGTACATGGCATGTAATTGAGGCCTGGAGATCCAAAAAAGTATCAATAAATTGAACTCGCGTGGAGCATCGTAGCTGTACTGACACTTCCAGACCTATCAAACGAGCAATGAGACCTATACAAATTTTATGTATGTAATCGCCACATACCAGACATTATGTGATAGTAATGTTGGGTTAAAAGCACAAGTGATCTGGAAATGTACACAGTGAGTACGCCGGAGCCCGTGATCAGGATTGCGAAATGTACAGACCGTGTAGAAATAGACGACATGGCAAGCTACGACGCTGTTCTCAAAATATATACGGAGTGGAATCTATTAGCCACGCACTGACTGCTGAATGAACTGTGCCAATAGCCCTGTGAATGGGGAGGTCAAATAACTTTCAGAGGAACATAACAACGACGAACCAAAGTAGGGCCACAAAAGCTTTCAGCCCAAAAGAGTCCTTCTGGTACTCGGAAAAGTAGTTGTAGGTCTGAAGCGTTAGTCTTAGCCACGTCCCTCGTCCTATGATACTATAGTTGTCAGGCTGACCTGCGCACTGGCCATACCATACAGCGCTACCAGAATCCAGCAGCCTATCATCCCTCCTCCTAATACCGGGCCTGTCATTGACAGTATGATTGGGACGTGCAGAGAGGACGTACCAGTTGCTTGTGCAAGCTCTACCGTGGCGGCGGAGACCGCAACTGCGGTAGCGCCGGGAGGCACTCCGACACACTGGGTTGTAGTACTCGCGTTCATGGTCCTGGCGGTGCTACAGCAGGGAAGCACCAATGTGTGCACGGCCGGATGTTCTTCGACTGTATAGAGTCTTAAATACGGGAGGACGCCATCCATCCATCGATGATGTCGAATCACGGATGGTGGAGCCGCTCTCGAAGTCAAGGAGGACTGATGCACAGATCATCTCTTCAGCGTCGGGAGCTAAGCCATAAGCTCGTGAGGGTCTATATGCTATTTTGCCTGCTAATCTGACATGTAGAGACAGTCCGATGAGTGCAATTCAGGAAGATGAGGAATCTAGACTGCAATATCAATACCACGTACCGTGACAGCCATATTATAATACAGTGTACCTTCACTGCCATGGCTGACTTGACCTCGAGGTTAAATCAAAGCGCAGCACGGGCAGCTTTCACATCGTCGCCGGCGATGGCAGTCAACATCACAATCCTAGATGTTGGCCATGGAGAGCGCAGTAGCCTGGGATAGCCGGACGCACACGCTCGATGGTGTACATCGCTGTGCGAGTAGAAGTCTATATTGAGTAACAGTCCTGAGATCCGGCGTTTGAAGCCGCAGATTCACTGACACGGCGTACAGCTTATGTTGCCTCAAGAATGAACGGGGGATGCATCGCGACGGAACGAGATGGACTGTCCTCACGTTGTGGACTATGTTCTCGGCAGTGGGTCAGTCAAACAAGTCACCGGATGGAAAACATTGGATAACATCTATCGGGGAGCGGAATGTGTGGAAAGGTCGAATTATTGTGGTTATTCAGAGGGAACAGATATAGAGTGCTGCACCGAAACTGACCGTAACCGAAAGTCTGCTGACTTCACTCTCCAGTTCCCTGGATGGCCCAAGTTTAAATCGAGTTGTTGAACGTATCGTTGACTGGTGATCTGACAGAAGAATAGACGTCAAGGTCACGTTAGGTATGCAGCATAACTAGCATTATGATTAGATCGTTCAGCTGTTCGATTATGAAATAAATAGTACTACACTTACCTTCCGAATTCATCGACAACATTGTACAACATCTTCACTTCAAGCTATCCATTCTTCACGTAAGCGTTTCCAATCTTACAACGCAACAATACCGACTGCTTAAGAGCAGCACGTTGAAAGACTTCTGGACCGAACTGCCAGGACGCTCAGACTGGAGCAGACTACAGGAAGTTCGCATCGTGGTTTATGGGGATGAAACATACAAGAAAAATCGAACGTTTCAGGAGACTCTCCGAGATCTTGGGCTGCGTTTAGCGCATAGGCAGACATCCTGTGCTCACAGTAGACAGCAGGCAGCAGATGGTGGCGGGTAGCAACAAAGCGCACGCCTAAGCGCTGCACTGTCGCGTGCGTGACATGTAACATACGCGCGTACGTCACAGTCACAGGTCTCGTTAACAAGGACTAAGACCCAAGGCTCAAGCGGTGTTGAGTAGGTCAGAGGCACGACAATAAGAGAAACGTTCAGTGGCCGAAATGATTTGATTGATTGTAGACATTTATGTCTATGGAACCTTCCAAAGTGTGATCGCATTTCAAAGGAATATGTCTATCATTACTTCAGAGCGGGCGTGTCAGCGAAGAGCACGCCAGCAAGCCCAGGAGGGTAACGCGGGCCTTGCGCAGCATCCGCCTTCGCAGCGATTTCCCGGACTTCCTCAACTTCGGCGCGTGTAAGTTGCAAGCGAAGCGCGCCCAAATTCTCCTTCAGATACTATTTAGATATAACTGTTGAGAACACGTCCAGCATGTACAAAAGAAAGATAGGCTCACTTTCACTTTTGTCGTGCCAGGAATCGGGATGACATCGTCGCCTTGAGCCAGGAGCCACGCCAAAGCGACCTGGCCGGCGGTCGCGCCGTGACGTTCTCCGACGGCCTTGAGTCCGTTCGCTAGCTTCAAAATGTTCGGGAAGTTCTGCGCTGAGTAGCGCGGGACAGTTCGACGGAAGTCTCCCTCTTCGAAATCGTCCGGCGACGACTGTTGTAAAGACGTGAGCGGATGAATAAGGATGAATTCTACGAAATACTCACGTATTTTCCAGTGAGAAGACCACGACCGAGAGGAGAGTATGCAACGATAGTGACGCCAAGTTCGCGGGCAGTCTTCAACAGCCCGATCGTCTCGTCTTCAATATCGAGCGTGAACGGTGAATACTCGACTTGCAGCGCAGATATAGGGTGAACGGCGTGTGCCCTACGAAGGGTGTCCGCAGAGCACTCGGAGAGACCAATATACTTCACTCGGCCCGCTCTGTGACGCATAACATTAGGAGTTCGATCATTGAGGAGAGCGGACAAGACTCACTTTACATGCTTCGCCATAGCTCCAACGGTAACCTCAATCGGAGTCGTCGGGTCGGGACGATGAAGATAGTAGAGCTCGACATGATCGGTTCCCAGCCGCTTCAGAGACGTTTCGAGTGCCTGATCAACATACTCTGGATCTCCTCTAACGGACCTGTTCCGCTCTGCTGACTCTGAAGAGCCTGTAGAGAGTCCAAACTTTGTGGCAAGGAAGATTTCGTCCCTCTTTCCTGTGCGCTTGAACCTATTCCATCTCCAACGTCAGCATTATAGCGATTGGTCATACTGTTACAGTGCTTACCATCTGCCTATCAATTCTTCACTGTCGCCGTAGACATCCGCAGTATCCCAGAACTTGCATCCGTTCTCGTATAACGCATCCAATACCTATAACGATATCGTCAAAGGGAATGATTGTACGATAATCCCGGGCTGCTCACCTGAAAGCGTTCCTCGTCGGGCAGGATCGCGCCATAGAAAGCCGCAATACCCATGGCACCGTAACCAATGGCGGTGACATTGTCAGTACCAATCTTGCGAGTGGGGAGAGACATTGTTCAAGTGAAGACTTGGTTGAGTGCGAGAGACAAGAGGGTCGATAAGAGGTTGCTGCTCGTCACATCCTCACGATCATGGTTTATATACCCCTCGCCCCGGCCGTCCTACAGCTCGTTCCTCCTTGCCAGGACGCGTCAACTCGGCATCGTTGCCCACAGTGTCCGCAGTCTTGGCAGATCGTTTTGGAACAGAGGCAAGCCTTCGATCGCTCCTGTGGCTCGAGCGGAAGAGAAAGTGGGTCGAAAAAACATATCTCGAGTAAGCGATGACGTAGGAACACAGTTGCGTGACTATCCTGATTATCCTCGTGCAAGTCTTTCTGTAAGGCGATAGGCTTGGAAAGCTGGAGAAACATAGAAGAACAGCGAAAGCACGGCTATGCACGGCTCTAGACTCGTCAACCAGTCGTTCAGGCGCGTGCCCGCTTTCCGTCCGTTTTTGGTAGGTAGGATCAGGCGGACTATGAAACCGGACAACGCGCCTTGAACGACTGGGCAAACTCGGGGCGGTTTCGTATACCCCCCCAAGGCGCTTAATACTTCTGACTCCCGCGACCATGACCTCGATGTCGAGTCGAGTGTAACGACTCAGCATCGCACAACGTTGTAAGTTCACTTATGAACAATTGTTTCAGGCTGACCTTTTATTGCATGTAACACAGTTTTTATCGCGTTCTCGTCGCATGCTGTGATATCAGCCACGGTTTTATTGGTCAGGGTAAATCCAAGCCCAACCCGCCTTCCCTATGGTCGTCGTGTGAGTAACTTATGTGCTACGCTCATAATGGATGATTGACTCTTTTTTTTTTTTTTTTTTAAACTCTGAAGCGCCGCAGGCGCGCACTTTTATATACCGCGTACTGTAGTGTAGTACATGAGCGGATTATAAACTACTCAGTCCGTCATCAGTAGAGGGAAAAAGCAATGACCTCGCAATGGACCACCCAGACCGTACACAGCGGTCACGCAAACTACCTTCCGCTACCATCGACCCGTCGAATCCCCCAGAAAATGTCCTCCCATCGCCCCCTGGGGCCAGGTTCGCTGGTTCCACATAATGGGATAAAACCCTCCCAGACTCCCCCAGAATCCGTGTACGTCTGTTGCAAAACCTCCACCTCAGGAACGATCGCCAGTAGTCCCTCCTGTCACGCCGAAGGGTTAATCGGAAGTGAGTCTTGTACGATGGCGGCCAATCTTGCACCGCCGGTCGGTCCTCCCAGCTATCCCGTCCGATTCCTAACTTGTACCCACTAACCTCGACATCCAACCCAACAGAACCCCCCACTCAAGCGCACACCTACCCAACTTTACAGAAACCAATCGCGCGGTTTTGAGGCCAGCGATCCTATCGGATATCCCCCACTCAGGTCCCCAGGCCTTGGCTTGGGTACAAACCCCTCCTGGGGGGTCCTACTACCGGTTCAAGCTGGTAACTCCCCATCATACGCAGGAAAACTCCATCAGGCAGGCATCCACAGAGCAGGAGTGAGCGTCGAAGTCGAGAAGTGAAGAAAGCGGTGAATTTTGCGTGTCGCCTCCCATTAAGCACGAAGCCCAGGGACTTGACTTATCTTGATGTTTTGAGCCACGATCGCAAGCGATCCGTGGGGTTTGTGGTTAGGATCCCTGGAAAGAATGAAAGCCAACGACGTCGGGGTCACATCGAAACTCATTAGTGGTAGGTGTTTGGTAGAATAAAGTCCGACGAGCCCATCCTCGCGAGGGCGGGTGCCCCCAGGTGCTCAGCGCCTATTGAGATGGTGGTGGTACGGGATCAAGAAGCGCTGGGATGATTGACTCACGAGATGCTTCTAAGTCAGATTCTGCCTCGTTTGTCAACATCGGGCTCGTAACGCTGTCGTCATCGCGAAATTTGTCAACCGGGGACACTGAAGTCAGTAGAGGC
>SWBT01000055.1:0-35028 GCA_005298045.1 Pleurotus ostreatoroseus | reverse complement strand
GCCGGCCTTCGGTTTGTTCCAAATTGAAAGTCCGTTGACGAGCACTTGAAGGGATACCTTCATCATTGCTGCAAACACTGGTAGAAGCACGCCGTTCTCTGCAAGATTAATGATCGTCTCCACAGACTTGCTTCCGTAGGCCATTTCTGGCAGATACGATCCCTGTCCCTTTTTTTTTTGGTAATAGTTCAGTCCACATCGCAGTGTGAACAATACGTTTATGAAATACTGTTGATATGATAAGTGTGCATATTCAATACGTCTATAGTGTATGTAAGTGTTGTTGTACTTCAAACTGTATTAGTATACAGAATTATAGAACACGTACGATTTTGTTTAGCCTTCCATAAGTTTTTAATGTTGTACACGTCTAAGTTGCCTTCATAATCACATCTACTCTTAGTGGTTATACCATCGTGATACCATATATTTCCGTCCGCGTCTACTATTCTAGAAGTCCAGTGAGCTCCTCCGAAGTAAATGATACCACACAATCTATAAGGTATGTCGTCGACGACAACGAATCGTTCTATGATGGGCTTAACTCCTTCTTGAATGACTATTGGTATAAAAGCAGGAGGCGTAGTGATAGCCATACGTTTCACCGTGTTGCGCGTGCAACGAGCGCAGATACGTTGTATTTTACAATTGCGTATTTTGTTTATCCACAGAGACATCGGAGCGGAACGCATGTCGCCTCCGGTAACGGCTGAATCTTTCCAACTAGGTTTACTCAAATACCACAGTAACGAGTTAGACGACCGTTCATCTAACATAATTTTACAATGTGGACATTCGTGTATCCAATTGATGAAGGGCGTGCAGTATTTAAAAAGCTGTTCGCACAGTTCTGGAACACTTGCACCCGTTCGACCTAGTAATGGAAATGCACGACTGTTCAGTCGATGTAATGCTTTACGCACATCGTCTCGGGCACGCTCTAACGTGGTTTCTTTGCGTACAACTGCTGCGAAAGACTCACAAAGCAATTTCATCTCGGGGTTCATTAGCTTACGTTCGCTCACAACTGTTGTAGACCAAGTGCTGTATACGTTAAAAAGTATCGTGAACAGACTATCGTATGCACAGCTATAATTTACAGAGTTCCAGGAGATACCTTCCGGACCCTGGTATGGTCGCGCAGGCGTCCCGGTGATCTTTTGTCGCTTATTCGGACTGTGGCTGTCTACTACGAGATTAGTGTCTTCGAATGATTTGGATCCTTTAGCAGGGACGTAGTTGTACTCCCTCAACTTTTTTTCAATTGATCGGAGGGAGCTGCTCTGTTCGACGCCATTTTCTCCAGCTTCAGAGTTGTCGGCCTTTTTATCATCTGTGCGTGTCAACAGCTGCCAAGCAATGTCGTCCTTCGGTTCATCATTATCGAATGGATTACGTTTTGACCATTGAAGAGCTTTGGGCATCGTGTCCGGCATGAAATGTTTACCTTTCCATTGTCTGTAAAGATAAATTTGAAAATTGCGCGTTCCGACAATGTGCTTCGGTAATCCGCCCTCGTAACGCAGCTTGGTTGTTTGATCCAATAATTCCAATTCGCGATATTCTTGACGTAGACTGCCTGAAATACCGCCTGTCATATACCTGGAATCGAACCCTTGAATGATTAGTGTGCCTCTGTAGCTTGTACCTCTAGTCAAAGCAGTATATATTGCTTGGTGACTTTGGAAGCTGTACAAGTCCACGACGTTATACTGTCTAGTACGTCCTTGTGCGCCGTAATCCGTACTCGCGAAGTTGGGCAATATAGGTACCTGATTGCGCTTCACAGTTCTTTTATCGCCATTGGGCAATTTACATACGACGGTCAACACCATGCTCTGTACAGGAACAACGTGTTTAGGTAAACCTTCCAACTGTATATTCAGTTGCTTGTTTGCGAGCTCGACGAATACTGTATCTAGACCAACATGGTCTTTGTCGATTTGACGTGTTTTCCACCCAATCACGGTGCCTTCTGCGCCATTTGTCACACCGCACTCTGTTGCTTGATTTTTTCGTATAACTATAGGTAAGCCTAAACATAGTCGTAGTTTACCTGGGACATTCTCGGAATTGGATGGTAGTAAATCCCACAAAACGTTTTTAATCTGCGGTTGAATATTAGAAGAAGTACGTATTGGATCACGCATATGTTTACGTTTCTTTTTGTTGTTATTAGAATCGTCAATAGAACGTGTTGTCCACTCGTCTTCGGCATAGTATGTCTGAAGCGGTTGGTTTTTTTCTCTCGCAAAGCGAGTACAGCCTAGCTCGTTTATTTTGTCACGAAAGGCGTTCCATCTGGTGATGATGGGAACGTTGCGAAATTCAGGGTCGGTGAGTTTTGGATCATTGGGTCCTGGTCCAACAATTCTTGCTCTTAAAAGAGCAATGTCTTCAGGCGTGCACGCTTTGTATCGCAAATTTTCAAGGCAGGTTCTAAACTTTGCATCTTCATCTGATTGAGAAGCCTGTCGCATGTTTTCTCTCAGAAGGACAACGGTTGTAAACTGGTGCCACACCGACTTTCCCATCGGCGCCTCATTAACGTATCGAGAACCGGTAGTTTGCGCGGCGGAACTTATGTTACCTGAGTAGAGTGAATAGCCACCACCTGCAGGGGGAAGCTGCGCAAAATCTCCGGCGAATATCATGCTCTTTCCTCCAAACGGTGAGTCTTCCCTATGTAACGCAATTGCCATCCTTGCTGATATCTGGTAAAGGTTACCGCAACCCAGCATCGAAACCTCGTCCATAAATATGTAGTCGACATTATTAAGAAGCTCATAAACTTGTGCGAGTGAAGACATACTATTTTTTCCGTACGCGTTGATGCCGAGCACTGAGTGGTAGGTGGACCCATTTATTAAACTGGCGGCTGTTCCTGTCGGCGCAAGACACATGAATCTATAAGACTCTCCTCGTTCTTTAAAGAAGTGTGTCAGAGCTCGTATCACTTGTGACTTTCCGGAGCCAGCCATACCTCCTAAATGCATACGCAGAGGCTCACAGTTAGAAGTCGTTGCGTGATTCGCGACGATTGTGAAAGCTCGTGTTTGTTCTTCGTTCAATGAGAACTTGGCAATAGTATCTTTGATTAGACTGACGTCCTGTTCGTCTGCCGGAATATAAGTTTTTTCAAAGTATCCCTGGTCTACGACTTTTACAACGTCTACGTCTTTTTGTTGCGCTTGAACAAGTTTGTCAGCTTCTTTCTTTTTAACAACTGAGGCTCGCCTTTCTTCTAATACTAGTTCCTTCTGGGCAAGGAGCAACTGATGCCATTCGCTACTGCTATGACTATCTCCGTCGTTTCGTGTAACCGATACGTTTTCTCTGAAATGTATGTCATCGAGTATTCCGGTGGACTCCATTAGTCGTTCCGCTTGGCTCATCTTTGCCATAATGTCAAGCATGTACTGGTTAGGCACCGCGTACTCGTGTGCAACTGCGTCGAGATCTGCACTGCTCAGTTCTGGGTTAACGTCTTCAGGATAGTATGCCTCGTCCTGGGACAACTCTTGTAATACCTCTTTGGACAATCCCAGCGGCAACGGACCACTGATCTTCCCCGCTTTAAGCTGAGCGTTGTAATCATCACGAGCATCTAAGCACTCGTACTTTAGGTTGAAAAATTTGAACAGTTCCTGCTGGCGGTCGGAGAATTCATGTTTTAAAAACGTTTTGTCCCAAGAATCATCGACGTGTTTGAGCTCTCGCCCAGTTCTCCAAGGCTTAAACAGCGTAAGCATGGTCATGCAATAGTCCTCGCGGTTGCCTCTGTCCCTTCTAGGTAGAGTTGCACCTTTGAAATCAGGCACCATCCCGTTGGACTCACTTCTGATACGTACCCTATGGGTTTTAGCTTGCGGATGGTCGGGTAAGAACAAACAAGTTCCTGCGTCTACGGTGCTATCAGATGAGTGCTTCATGCCGTCGACTTCGTCGGGTAAGTCGACATTAGAATTGTCTTCGATCTCGTCCGGCTCATTATCGGCTTCTGTAACAACGGTTTTTGGTAAATCGTGCCAGTCGTCAACTTTATATCGATGTAGATAGCTGTCCATGGCCGTTAGATGCCTGCACGTACCATACGATTCCCACGTCTTGTCTCCTTGTTCCCATAATACTAAGAGCTTCACTCTACTGCGGCCGCACCATTGGTGAGCAAGTATTCGGTCCACAACATATTCACCTTCTTTAGCGACAGTCTGCTGCAAGGTTTTCGACATGCGCTCTTTAGTAGCTCTGCGTATCCAGTCGTACAGTGTCATCTGTTCGCATGTAGATGGCCGGTAAATATAATCGTACACAGAACATAGTGGAATGAGCTTATTGTCTTCTCGACTGAGCACGACCTTATCCGCCGAGTTCGCGGAACTGTATTCGGTTTTAATGCCCCATGCTTGCTCGACTTCACGAACGAAGTCGCGCCAATAAAACTTGGCGAATTTATGGCTGGTATAATGGTCTGGATGTTTTAACAGATACATGCACGCCATGGGACTCCCTATTTCAGATTTAGCTGTCAGAGCGTTCACAATCTTAGTGATGACTTTTCTCGCCTTAGCTTGCTTGTCATAGTCGCTATTTAGAAGTTCTGTATTTCTTACATATGTGGATTTTATGGCTGCAAAAATAGTGTGTGTTTTCAATGCGGGTTTTGTTATGTAGTTCGTCACGTATGCAATAACCGCTTTTATAGCGGTACCGGACAGTAAACTTGTCACATCTGTATTGCAGCGCATCAGATAAGTCAAGATAGGAGTATACCAGTTTATCCATGCCTCTAGCTTTCGCTGTTTAATAGCGCCGTCGTCTTTGTCGAACATGGTGGTAGGCACTATCTCTTGAGGAAATCGAGATTTGCATTTCACTTGAATATCCTTTCCAACGCGTACGAGTATCTTACAACCTTTCGACTTAGAACAGTCGTGGACATTGGAGTCTAGAATCAATTCATCGACTTCTTTGTAATATCTTCCCCACCAATCAGCACTTGTTACGCACGCTGCACATTGTTTACATAACGCCTGGCACGGTTCAGGAGCGGGGCTCGGTAAATGTACAGTCGCTTTAATCTTCTTTGGATTTTCCTGCATTTCGTTAGCGACAGTTTCCTCTACGTTGGCCATTGTTCCAGTACAAAAATCACCTACGTGCACACTCTCAAGATATTCGATAAAACGTTTTTGGAATGTAGACGACGGATCAAGGATCTTATCGCGGATCTCCTGCGGGGTCAGGCTGCGTTTCAGCCATAGTAAGAGATGCATATGTAACGTCAAGCGACCTTGTTGTTCTACAGTGCCGTAGTATCCCGCTGTTTGTCCGTATATACCGTCGTGGTTGGCGCCTACGCCTAATACGTGCATTAAAAACAGTTCAACCATTGTTTTAAAGAAGCGCGCACCTGCGACAGGATTTTTTGAAATCAGACGAATGCGTTTGTTATATTCTTTGAAGTCGGGATAAATGGCGTCCGTCCCGTCTGCATAATATATAGCAATAGGATGATTAGTATCTGCAGGCGAGAACGTAATAAACCAGCTGGGAGCACCTAGGTAAGCAGTCAGTGACCATATTTCGTCTCTCTTTCGTTTCAAGTTCGTGATGGACCCATCAACATGAGAGTTAACGAAATCTAAATCGCTTAGCACTTTGTATACTTCCTTTTCATCTTCACTTTCAGGTTTGAAGTACCCGTCTTCTTCTAGTCGATCAACGATTTTGTCCAGTACTCCCATATCCATCTGGAGAAAACGGTTTGCGATTTCATCGAAGCGTTGGCGGTTAGCCATCAGAAACGCCCCAGTAGAGCAGTTCTTAATCTGTTCGTGATTAAAGGCAATTAAGGCGAATGCAGGATCAGTCTGAAAACGTTTATCATGATACATCAGAAGATGCGTCTTACGCTTTGTGTCAGATATGTTTTCCCAACCTCGTGCGTTCCCTAGCCCACCGTATCCGTAGGGAAACAGGTGCGGAAACATTTGAGGATATAGTTGAGGATTGTTGTATATACTCTCCATCTCTGCACCGTGTCCTACTCCGAGTACTTTATTACCTCTAGCGAAATGACTTGCTGCTTTAGCGCGTATAGTTTCGTAGCCATTTTGCTCGTCAAGGAGTGTGCTCAACTGATCGGAAGTCAACGTATTCATAACAAAAGGACAGTCGCCCTCCGTTGTACCGTCTTCTAGTTCCATGTCATTAACTGCTGTGGCTTCCGGGTCCTTTAGAGGATGGTCCGGATCGATTTTATGGAAGTCAACCCATACAGGTGGCTGATCTTCTGGATACTCCGCTAGATTGCTGTACGAAATTTCAATATCTGCGTAGTCAACATGATTTAACTTCAGCCATTCGAGCGCTGCACGAACCTTATGGTGCCTCACTAGAAAAGGTGTACGTCTATATTGTTCTGCGTTAGGGGACGAAGAGCCAATGTAAAGAAAAGCTAACACCTTGTCCATATCCTCGCGTTTTGGAGGTAACACCGAATACACTCGCGGTATAGGCACTGGGTATTGAACTGCATTAGCTCGCATTTTATGCCCGCCTGACCATACTCGAATTATACAGTAATTGTACATCACCCTAGATATCATCCGTTGCTCAGACCACGACAAGTTTTGCAGTTCTTTAGGTACATCGCCTACCCATAAACCATTAGCTAAAGACAACCGTGGCAGCTTACCCGACCGGAAACTCTTGATGCAAGTAGCGCAAATGCTTGAACAGCCGGATGCAATCACTGGTCCTTTAACATCGTCGATTGGGTCAGATGCATGAAACCGTTCCTTCCTTGTTACACCAGCAAGACTGAGAGGCTTCAAGTCGACGTTAGCTTCTGACAACTTCGTCAAATCGTACAGCGGTGTCAACTGACCGCATACTGCACAACCACTCTCTTTGATACGGTCTGGTTCGATATCCTTGCAGTACTCATTAATCACTTGACGCAGTAGTGCTTCTGAAGGTGGTTTTGGTGGAAACATTGAGTGCTGATGTCTCAAACGGTCTTTAACTTTTCGTTTCGACTTATAATCGTTGTCAGTTTTTATTTCGTTGTATTTTGCTTTCCTCATAGCGCGTAACACCTCCGTATTTCTAGACCTATACATATTCCCGCGCTCATTATCAGACACGGGTATCATATATTCAGTAAACATTGAAACTACTTGATCGCAGTATATACATACATGTGCATTGAGCAGAGTCACTAGTTGAGCTCTCGATGTCGCGTGCGACTTGCAAGGAATGTCGTGCAGTCGACAGAGCTTTTCAAGAGCGGCACCCGAAAGTCTTTGTGTAAGTTCTGACACAGGTACGGCGGCGATGACGTAGTCAGTATGAGCTTTGGTGAGCGCGGAAGCTTTCGCGGAATCGACGTACTTGAAGTTTACACCTGTGGAAGTATGGTTCATTACGAATGGCTTAAGCTCTTGGATACTCCATACCTTTTTGCACCTTTTCCCACGAGAACTCATGTCACCTCCGCCTATTTGACGTTTAACGTGGTTGGATTTAAAATACAGTTTATACGTTTTAAATGCGTGCAGATTGTCGCAATAAGTACTATACCAGTCCTCACTATGTAAACAAACGATAAGGCTCATACGCGTAAACCACTCACGACGCATGTTATTTCTTATACATAAGATCTTCGACCGATTCACTGCGGAACGCACGTCTGACATTGAGTGCATGATGTCAGAAGAAAGTTGTGCGACAACGTAATCGAAACGTATGCAGTATACAGTCATAGTGGTCACGTCCGAGGATAAACCACTGTCGACGTGGTTGACGCTATGCGTCATCGTGCTTTTAGTAGCAGCGCGATTCAGGAGGATATGCTGCTCAGTCATCTGCGCCACTGAATGATCGACTATAGGGTTGGTGTTTGCGTGCAACACGCTGTCCGTGAGACAAATTTGGATCTTTGATCCGTCGCTGAGCGACAACAGCTCAATATAAGACTGGGCACAGCAACGATGTTGTGAATGCTCCAGTACTAGCTGGGGTAACATCGTAAGGCAACAAAGTACTGGTGTCGAATAGTAAGCAACTATATGCACAGAAACCGAACGCAAATATACTCACTGTCGACATGCGAGGGCACACTGATTACAGCGGATGCATCTTTTGTGGCTAAATATACTATTAGCAACGTGCGTAGTATCGAGAGACATTAACTCACCGCTGGACGAACAGTACATAAAGTGCAGTACTGTCTGCTCCTGATGAGCAACTAAATCTTGCGGTCGCTGAGCGGGCTCGTTGTACGTATTCAACGGCGGTGTTCCGTGCGCAGCTTATAAGGGTGCGTGAGTACATGAATTCTTGGGATATAGGACGACTTACTGAATGCATCCTGTGCAATGAATTCGTGCATCCAAGCGATGACTAGTAACAGCCAAGAAAGGAGCTGGAGGGTGCAGCACCATTGAAAACGTCCGCGAGTAGTAGATATAGCGTGTAAGTTCTTCATCTCGAGTTCCTTCAGAGAGGGGTCTTGGACTGAGGGGATGTGGGAAGGAGAACGCCCCGTTCGATTTATAAGTAATTCAGCGACGATCGACTCCATTTGAAATTATTAAGCCGAGATTCGCAATGCCCCATGACTTGGATAGTGAGATATGATGTCAAGAAACGATAAGGCGCGCAACCGCAGACGAAAGGTTGGTGTGTTGAACACTGTTTTAGGTACAGTACTATACGTAGCTAATACGTCTATATAATACAGTGGGAACACTTCATGAGAATACATACTAATACAGTGTTCGACGTTGTGTACGTAAATAAGAGCTGTACTTTTTTTGGGCACGGGTTGAACCGCACTGTAAGTTTGGCTATAAGTAGAACGCATACGGTTTAGCACATAACGACAAGAGCAGAAACATGAGGAAAGATAGAGATGAACTGGCAAGTGAGAATAAGAAAAACAAGAAAAAAACGTCTACGTTGCTCTTGTAAGGAGACGAAAAGCGTCACTGTCATTTGGGGGACGCAAGCAACACCGCGTAGTACACGTTGAACGCCAAAACGTTCCCACCGTGCCCGCCGCTCGCATATGTCGAGAGGCTGTGAACAATCGCAATAAATTCGCCTTGCCGAATTTCGCGAGTCAGCCGAGGGCAAAGGAGTTCGTGTTCGCCCAACGAGAACCTATGGTTTATAAGTTCTCCGGTGAAGTACGATGTCGCGTCGTAGATAGGAACTGGTACAGCTCAGCGTCGATATTGAGGTAGAGTGAATGTACATACTTTCGTCCTGAACAGCATTCAACTGCGTCTTCGAAAGATAATCCGGCATAAGCTTGTTGTTTACTGTAGGAACAACTTCTCCTTGCAGTGGAACGAAACGTGTTCCTAGAAACACAGTGAGCTAAGCAAATATATGATAGATGAATACGTCCAGACCTCCAGGGGGTTTGCCACTCGGAGGCACCATACGCGTACGAAACGATATACCTTTCTGGTACAGTGCGAACTTGAGCGGATATTGGTTGAAGAACTTGTTAGCCAGAGACGTTATGCGACTGAAGTGTTCGTTGATCGGCCACATGGTGATTGACTTTGAATACATAGCAGTAGAACCTTTGGTGAGCACAGGTACCAGGAGGGTAGACTCCGCGGCAGCGACTCCGAACATGACACCGGCGACGAGATGGTTGGATCTGCCAGAGTTCAAGAGGATACGGTGAATCGCAAGATTACCGGAACTACCGTGCGGATCGGTGCCTGGACACAAAGCCTTGAGCGGTACAAGCGCCAAGTTGTACAGCCACGGTCCAAACGTCGCGGTGCAAACGAGCATCGCAAGTTTACTAGGTACCAGTCAGACTTGTCATAACTGTTAACAATTCGTACGTACAATCGGAGCTTTGGGCCGAGTCGGAACTTATCATTCCGCAACACTTCTTCGGCAAATTTAGTGGTCGTAAAAATCTCTCCACCTCCAGGAAGAAATTCATAAGACGGGTTCCTAAACGTCGACCTTTGATCAAAACGCAAAGCGAGAGGATATGACCGAACTTACTGTAAACCATCCATGCTTACGCCTGGCATAACCGGAGCTTCTGTATCGGTAGCCATCGCGACGTTGAACCACTTGATACATTCGTCGCGAGTGATAGACCTCGGAATATAAGATTAGTTAAGAGTTATTAAGTGCGTATTCGAACGTTGCTTACAAGTTGGTGAGTTTAGAAGCGAGCGCTGACGAACTAAAATACTGTATAAGCTTTTGTAGATGCGTCTACGAAAGGTACATACGGTGTTTTCGGCGTAGTAGGACTGTAGGAAACAGAAGTAAGTTGTCATATGTTAAGAAGGGACGTGCCACGTACGGCTTAACTTTGGTTCTCGCAGTAGACTTTCCTTTAGTGTCTTTCTTCGGAGTGCGAGGCGCTTTAGAAGATTCCGCTTTCAAAGGTGTACTATGTAATACGTCAGTAACCTTGTAGCACGCATTGTATTCGCTCACTGCTTCATAGAAGTTGAGGCGCTCTTGGATGACTTATTCGAACTCTTGCGACTTTTTACCGGCCTGTATGAAGCGATTAGACACGATAAGTTGTGTAAACACAACACTTACACGTCTTCGTCGCTGTCCTCATGTTCTTCAAAATGAGACATCCATTCTTTATCTTTGCGGCGTTCAGTCTCAGATTGTTCCACCCAAGCTGTGTAAGTGGGTAGTAGATTGTTCTCGACGATGAAGTTGAAGTCTGCCAAAACATAAACACGTTGTACGTTGTTGTAAAAACGTATTACATACCGTTATACTGAGATAAGCTATTCCGTAAACGTTAGCAACAACCGTATTAAAGCGGTGATTTCCTCACAAGGCGGCTTCGAGATTGGTACCGGACACCTCCGTCATTTTCCTGTTGTTCATAATCTGTTCTCGACGCCAACGGTTCCAGTCTTGCAACCTGTTGGTATCTGCCAAGAATGCAGTAGCTGCATAGACCGTGAGCTAAGGTCGCTCGAAGTGAGTTGCGCTTACCTCCGAACCAGATTTCGCTACGGACGCGATCAGAGCTTCGTACGATCAGTATTATGTAGAGTATGCTCACTGTAAATCAGAGTTGGGATTCAACGGATGGTCTCCATGTTCGGCACTGTTGAATTTACGCATCTTCTTTCTGCTGAAGCGAACCGTCAGTTATTCGCAATCTGGCAGTAGAAGCACTACTGACGTAGGTGAAGCATCGTCGTCGCTTACGACGGTACGACTGTGTCGTAGTAAGTAAATATATAGTGATCATGCGAAAAGCACTGACCGCTTAGAAGGAGAAGCCTTCTTCTTAGGTCGCGCTCTACAAGCAATAGTTAGCGTCATAGACGACAGTGTAGCATGCGAACGCACAGGGGTACGTCGTCATCATCGTCCGCTTGTATGCTGTTAGCTCTATCTTCGGCGGCCGACATGACTTCGTCGCCAGAGACGTCGTGTTCACCTGCTACGCTTTCTTCGACCTCTTCTTCATCCCGCTCGTAGAGTGCACTGTCATCGATAAAGCTAGATTCATAAGTATCGGGGTCTTCGTCAATATCCAAGTCCGCGACTTCTTCATCGTCCGTCTGGCTGTCGTCGTCATCGACCTCCGCCTCCAGATCGAGTAAGGCGACATCTTGAGACTCAGGGTCGTCAGAGTCAACAAGGTCCAGATCAGCTATAGAGTCATCAACGTTTGCCGATACTCCACCCGAGTTAACTTGAACATCTTCATCTGCGTCTTCAACTTTGCGGCGACGGCGAGTGTTAGAGTTTCCAGGGACTGTGATCGGTTCGGATAAGTCTTCGATACTGAATACAACGTTTTAAATACGTCGTCTATAAAACACATAAAAACTGTATTACGTACATTCCTTCCAGTAACTCGGTCTTGTTGCGAACGCGTGACCTAGACTTCGCGCTGTGTGCGTAGCCGGTAAGAGGGGAATGAAGCAAAGCAACTAGATATATCTCGACATACGTCGGTTTGGTGTTTGAGACCTCTGAAGATTTGTCCGCTCCAATCTTAGTGCGTTTCTACAAGTGAACGTCAGCCAAACTATAGTGCACCGTCCAGCGAGTAACTCACAGCCGATGAGGCGACAGACTTTCTGACGGGTTTCGAAGCAGATGTCGACGTTGTATCGGATTTCTTCGTAGCAGACCGAGTTCGCGGGCGGGGAGGCATAACGGCAACAGCTGGGGGGTGAAACTGGAGATGTGGATGCTCAACGGTTTTAAAATCAGAGTGATCACGTAGCCGCAGTCGGCAATTACAGACCGAATCGTCAGATTCAATTGACGCTCTATATCGAGTTTAGCGTTGAGAAATAGGGTTGCGTCCCGATAAAGATGAGCTCCTGTCCCGCGGTATAAACGGTTCGAGACAGACCGATCATTAGCGCTCGACATCCTATGCCGAGACGGAATGCAGTGGAGTACGGCGATCTCATACGAATCTGCGACAAATGAAAGCGTAGACGTCTAGACTGCTTCAAGCGACGGCGCCATCGTAAAAGAGTGGTATATGGTTGAGGAGCTAGAGGAAAGCGCAAGTCATACGCACCTGCAACCTTGCATCTTCGCTTCAGATATGAATTCCTTTCACGGAGAAGATCCTTTACAGTACATACGTGCCTTTGATGCTAAATACAGTAGGTGCAACCATTAGTTATGAAGAGTTGATTCTGATGCAGCGTCCGCCCAGAAAACTTACTTACGTCGGAGTACACAGCGGCTGATGAAGGCAAAAAAACCAAGGAACAACTGCGTCGTTTGTCTACCGTACGTCCCTCACCGTTATTTCACGTTTCCTACTAATCGGTGAGTTAGGACGAGCGCGTTAAACTAGTCACTGAGATTAGAGTACCCGTCACCGGAAGGCGTGCAGACATAATCCATGCCGGACGTCCTCCGAACGAGCCGGAAGAGTTCTTAGTCAGAATCCAAGGATACGCGCTGAGATGTTCTTTGCCGCCTGTGTTGAACGCACATCAGTACGGTGTTACGTCTACTTGAATAATACACGCGGTACTCACTAAAGCGTACAGACTTCCGCGGAATCCTCGTCAAGCATCGCAGTCCATCGTGTTAAGCGGACTGGGTCTAGACGAGTTCGAACAAGGCGTACAAGCGGTGCTTCATATTTACAACCAATTTCGTCGCAACTTGCCGCAAGGAAGCCTGTCTGCATGGGAGCCGCAGATAGCTAACGGTAACCTCACACTCATGTTCGCCAATCGCTACTTGTCGTCCTATCAAGAGGCTCAAGGCGTTGACTCTGTACCGCTCTCCAAAGACGTGGACCCCAACGGCGTGCTGAGGAACGCAGTGCCGAAGGTATACCACACGGCCGATAACGAAGTTATGTATTTCGAGAGAGTTGTGTCTAGTGGTAGTCGGTAAGTAGGCAACACGTATAGTGCAAGCGCATACTTACTACGTGTTTATGTGCAGTACTTCTTACCGCGCGATAAAGCCAGAGGGTATCCGTGCAGGATATCTCGTCGAGGTGCAAGGTGGTTTTTGTGCTGTACCAATTGGTAAAGAACGCTACAAGTTCCTACTCAAATTGCGGTCAATATGCGTGCTGGATCGAGAAGTGGATTCTGTACGCGCCAGCTTTACCGCTTTTTTTTATCGTTTCTGTATGTGCTTAACAGCCTTTTAGGATCAGAACAACGCTTGGATCGATCGCGCCAAAGCCGAAAGTAGCGCGAATAGTAACCCGCTCAAAAGGAGCGTGGGATACGGGAACAACAGCGACAGCGACAGCGACAACGAAGAGATTAACCCAAAGCGTGCCAAGACGGTTGCGGACGGGCTCGCAACCGATGTTGCTATGATTACTATTAGAAAGTAAATCCTCTCGCTCAATAAATCACATACGTTTTAGGTATAAACGTTTACTACTTTTTTCACTGTAAAGAATTATCAATATGTATAAATATATACTGTTAGTCACCTTCGTCCACAGAACGCGCTTCGTCGTTTTACCCATAGAGTGGCACAAGCAACAAAACAAAACACATGATGTAAGCATAACACTTTTACAGAGCAAAACGCGGTGTATAGCAATACACAACTAGTTTGTAGATACTGGAAGTCGGCGAGGCAAAACTGGGGCACGACCTGCATGAGTCCAGAACGTTTGGCAGTAGAAATGTATGAGCTCGACCTCCTTTTGCTCAAAGAGCGACGTTGAGATGGATGTCAAAGGTTCACAATCTGCTAGGCTCGAAGGTACTGAGGGCCAACGACTGAGCAATTGACGAAAAGCTTCTAAGTACGGCGCACGAGTCTCGACGTTCTCCGCGCTCAAACCTTGGTTAGCTGACGGTAATTCCGTTATGCGAAGTTTGCACTTCGCTGGAAAAATCGCATCGACCAACTGCTGCCTTTCATGCTGCTCTACCAGACGTTCAACGTCGATAGGCACAAGGGTGTCCTCCAGCTGCATAAGTTCCCAGCGGAATTCCAACTCGTTCAGCTCCCATCCTAACAGCTGTACTGTACGGACAGTATCAGCGCCAGTGAGCTCGGACGTTTCTCCGTGAAAGGGTGATAGCGTCCGTTCGAACCAAGTGTCCGGGATAGGACAGTCCATAACGTTTTGGCCAAACAGGTCGCGAAACATGTTGTGCACAGCGAGTTTGTGCTCCACAGACTTCTTGGTTCTTTTCTTATGGTTCTTTAGGGCGATATTGCTAGTGAGGGAATCGTTTGTAGTCTGCGTGGCGGACGAGGTGTACAGATACTCGCGCCATTCCTGATTTCTCAACGGGTGCACCGTATGGCAGTTGTACGACATTGATGAAGCTAGAAAAAGCCATGTCTCTCTTAAACGAAGCCAGTTCCGGATAAAGCGCAGTTGCCTTCGAGGCGTAGGCGAAGTGACAACGAGACGTGCTTCTGGAAACATGTACTTCCATACTGATGATCCGGAGGGTGCTTCGGACGAGATGTCAACGCTAGAGCAAGCGGATTGCCATTGTGGTATAGAAGGTGGTAGGAGAGGATGCGAAAACTCTTCAAATTTCATCCGCTCATTTTTTCCAATCTTTATATTACCGCCGTCGGAACTATACGGCTTTGAGTCTAAACATATCGTCAGCCTATTAAACATAGATAAACTGTTTACGTACAAGGTGTATAACGTCTGTTAGACGTGTTTAATCCTTCATGCGGCGTCGACGGCGTAGCGTGTACGACGGCAGTCTCAGTCGTAGCTGCAACCGGTTCAGACTTGTCCAGTAGAGACAACGCATTTGAGGGAAACATGCTGTCGTCCAAGTTGCGAATGGCCATGCGGTTTATCCACGTAAGATGCTCATCTCCTGCAATTCTAATGCTCTTGATTCCATATGCAAACAGAGCACGGTTTTCCGTACACTGTTCGGATCGCGAGAACTGCATACAGGTTTTAGGCTCCGTAAAGACAACAGCTTTCTCGACGACTTCGTCTCCGCTGAAGTTCTCCATAGGTCTCATCAACCACACGGGAACGTTCGCTTTTGCTAAACGCGACGCGAGCAACGTAGAGGTCGTTAAGCACCCCATCCATTGGTCGTACGGAATAGGATCGAAGACGGAAACGAGAGACGGCATCCGATACGTCTGCATAAATTTGATGTTCCAGTCGAACCATGCGCAAGTGTAGAGCGAAAACCTTTGCACGCAAGCCCATGTCCTGGCCATATCGCGAAAGGTCGCTGGGAAAGCTAGACGATCGACAGCGTCCAACAGAGTGCTAAACAACCAATTCAGCTCAGGATTTGTGCCGTACAATTGCTCAAAGGTCGCCACTAGTTCTCCAAGAGGCAAGATAGCCTCGTTAGCGTACCGCTTGAAAGCGCTTGGAACAACGCCGAGCCCAACGTTAGAAGTTTTGACGAGCTCGAAGTTAACGGTCCTGTCCAATGGATGCCAGATGTCGCGGAGTAAAGAGCGTGCGGAGCAATTCCGCTGAATAGCAGCCATCCAAGGATAATGCGATTCGTGCTGAATAAACTGGGGATGATGTATCGGATCGGCAGAGCCAAAATGTCCGTCGTCGTGCATACAAATTTCAATTTTGCCATATATGGGACGGGGAATGTACGAGGCAGTAGGCGACGTAATCAAATATTTAGCGTCGTCGGTGGCGCAGCCCACCAAGCCGTCAAGCCAATGAGTAGGTTCTATAGGAACTTTAATATATTATAACGCCAAAATACCACAAACATACCTCTTTTTATATCTGGATGCAACACTAAATGCCACCAAGCAGGAAGAGCGGCAGCAGGGCAATCGGTGGCCTGAGCAACGCAACCCTCTTCGGCGGTCTTCTCAACCGGCAAGGTACTATCGTCAATAGTAGTGATTGGCAACACTACATCCGTAACATCTTCGTGAACCTTCGGCACATCGACAGAGGCAAGTGAGGAAGATCTCGTCCCTGGGTACATGGGCGAACGTGGTGTCTTGTCATGAACGACAGCTCGTAGGGGAGACAGTTGTTCCATAGTCTCGTCACAGAGTAAGCCGGGAGACAGTTGTTCCATAGTCTCGTCACAGAGTAAGCCACAAGTCGTTGTACGCAGAACAAAGATAGTTCCAGGTAGTGATGCAAACGCACAAGTTAGATCTGGCCGGTCAATCGCGCAAAGAACAGTAACGCACGATAGAAGGCGATCGTTCGCAGACAGCCGCTTAGTGAAAATTGTACTGTGCAGGACCTAGTATCGGACCAAACACGCGATGAAATGTTCGATATCAACTAGCGTGGATACGAACTTTCAACCCTGGTTGCGTACTAGTCGTACTCAACGCAGCACAAAATCCACTGTTGAAGAGACGGCTAGCAACGTGGGATGAAAATGTAAGAAAATGAACAGAACGACTTGCAACACTTACTTCTATACCTGTTTAATAGGTAAAACAAGAGGGAAATACAAACGCCTAGGCAGCCGGTTGAGTCGTTAACGAGTTATAGAATGGCGATGACAATACCAGGCGACTTAGAGCGTCGGGAGCAAATAGTACGCTCTGATTAAGTTAAGCGCTTGCTGCTTCTGGCGCTTAAAGCCTCGCTACATGGACCAAACAAGTATATTAGAAAAAAGCTATATTAGCCTCGATACCGCTATAAAGGTGCAAGAGCAAACGGCTATATAAGCCGTTGCAAATATGGAACAAGCATACTTCAACGTATTCACCAAACGCATACACAAACCTAATACGTTGTTACCGCGACAATAAAGCTGTATAGAAACTGTATCGATATATTTAGCCGTTTTCGGATAAAATGTTAAACGTATAACGTATACGCAGTATCACTGGAGCACGTGTACCAGCGCTCAGCTAACAAGGCACATTATTCGAACTATCACCTGCTCGCTATAGAAGTATATCACCATGCCTCCAATCGCAACAGCTAAAAGACGTGAGTCTACGGATATTTTGAAAGCGTTGTATCTGAATGTACAGCTAGAGCAAGACGAACAAGATATTGCCGTACATCTGAGAGACGCCAGGAAACGTTTTGCAGCTATATACGCCGGTAAGAAATAAAGCGAGTCAACATCTAACAGGCGACTGATGCCGTCATCAGAACAAAAGGACAGCAACAAAAGTAAGGAAACTTAAAGTCATCATTTGACATGAAATCATTGATAGCCATCGTTCGCGCTAGGAGACGGTTTCTGGGATAACGGGCGATACATCAAGTTCATAAAGAGAGATCTCACCAAGAGTCGCCAAGTATTAGATGCCGTCAATTACTTACTACGTTGTCAGCGACAGAACCGTGAGTGACGCAGTGCCCATACGATGTACAACGCTCACCATCAATTACTGTAGACGTTAAACTGTTGCCATACATATATGCTGCGTTTCGTGAGCCCATACATACTCGCCTACGGTTCGACACCAAAGGAGATCGTATTCTCGAAGCAGCAAGAGCTCTATCAACTGAGCGCAACGATGATTTGTTTCCATCTGATTTAAGTCGCTGAAAGCCACCGGAGTGATTTAGAGCGTGTTCGAGAGCACAGCAGGAATCCGTGCATTCTTTATAGATACAGGGGTTACAATTATATAGGCTATACGATGGTAGCATGCAGAAGTATGTACGTATGCGCAGACATGATAAATACAGCGTAGACGATTCATTAGCATTCGTTCCGCGTTGATCACATGGAGCCAACAAGCTTTATCAATTACCGCCTTTAGCGGAGGCTGATAACATATTGCCCTTCCACTGCCAACTGATAAATTAACTCTTTCCAAAACCTCTCGCGTAAACGAATATGTGCTCTAGTCGAGCGTTAGACCTGAAAGTTAGCAAGCGGTTGATGAGCTATGCGTTGAAAACCACAGATTGTTTGCAAACGAGTGAAAGACGACAGTGAGTTGTAATTGGTTGAAGTGCTAATACACAGCACTATCGATCAGGCGATACACACTGTAATTCGCGTGAGTAGAGTACGCCACATTTAACTATATACAATTAAATAAAACGTATACAGAAGTAAACAACACATTAAAGACACATACAGTATATTGCAACACTTACGAATAGTACAGGACAAATATCCAGTAAGAATAGAAGGTACGAGAGGTGCGACCTGTTTCAGCATTTGCGCACCGTACAGGCAATATATTTTCCCTTTTTGCATTCGCCGCAAGCAGGACCGCGAGGGTAGAGAGCTGAGACCGGTTCACGAGCTGCACAAGCATCGGAAGCGAATTAGAAACATAGTGAAACACGCATATCGAACCGTATCTCACCAATCGGGACGAAGCATTTGCGCATGAAAGTCCATAGCTAATGTAAAATTAGGATAAAATAGTGCTGTAAATCTCGAACGCATTGTTCGAATCGGCGATCGCAAGATCAGACATAGGAGGCGGATATATCAGGGGGACAAAGAGCAATCTAGAATATCTACAAAGAATTAAGTGTACCGCTAGTCCGAAACACCTGTGGAGAAAAGGGGAGGCAGCATATTCCGCCAAACGGGATAGACGCAAGTACGTCATCAAACAAATATGGTGACCTGTACGAATTGTACAAATGTGATATTAATCCGTAACGACCGACTCAGTTAGCAGCAGCTACAGAGAACCAATGATCGAAGACGCCAAGATATCGTATGACGTGTCGCAATACGGATACGATCGATACTTGGAAACAACATGATCAAAACGACAGTAAACTACTACAAAAGTACTAGATCTATAGGCTTAAAGGCTTTAGGAGAAAAAGCGGCTTTCCTTTCTGCCACGAAGGCACGAACCAAAACATCGGTTCGAGCTCTAGACTTATCGAACCATAAAACCCCTGAGCGAATGTCTAGATTTAATGGGCCAATATGTCAAACAAAATGCCAAACGTGGTAGTAGAATGTCGTCAACGTACCTGATCCGCAAGACCAACTGTCACTCCGAAGCAAGGATGGAGCATCAGCACGCTGTGCACAGGGTATAGGTAATACCGTGTCGGTCTCCTCTGCATCGCTACCGCCGACAGGGAGTACACCGACTGCGACCACTAGTAACGCCGTAGAGCGTAGTCTTTGACAAGCGCGGATAATTGTTGTCCAAGGAATACGGTCCCAGAGAATGTCGTACGTGTTGTTGTCGTCTCTAATGTCGAGAAGGAATTTGATGTGTAAGAGACTGACGGAGAAAGGTAAATTGTCAACGATGCCCTCCAATATGTCTAGCTGTTTTCCTCGAGTGTAACGTGTATGTTCAGGAGCGGATGTTGTGAACGCGTCCACGGGTAATTCCAAGAAGACAGATGAAACTTTCGAACAGCGAGCTAAGTGCGCAACAGCATCCGTCCACCAGGAACCTCCGAGGTCTGTGAGATTACCATTAGAGTCTGCGGTACAAACATCATCACGTATATACATACCTGCACACCACGGCGGAATCCGCGCGAACAGGCTACCAAGAGTACCCGCGTTGTCGACAAGTATTTGGGTTAATAGGGGAAAATGATCCGGGTCCAGCTTCGCGACAGCCACGGACCGAACGTCTAGGAAGCTACAGTCCGCAGGCAAAAACCACGACGGACGGGACGGCCACTTCGTCTCATCTATAAACACCGCGTCCGCTTTGAATGGTAATGCAATACACCGATGCACATCGGCTCTGTGCTCGACATACTTGATAGATACGTGTGCCCAGCGGGTCGCAAGAGCAGTGACGTCCAACGGAGAACCTTTCCCCGCTTCATTCCACACTGAGTCAAGCTCCAGTACAGCGAGCGTGCTTGGCAAAGAGGTGTAGTGTCGACGGCTGAATGGGCGAGTAACCCATTCTAATTCGATAAGTCGAAGTATCTGCAGAGAGGGTAAAGTCGATACAATGGTTGCGCATTCGGCAGCAGTGATTGTGGGAGGTAGAGCGTAACCCCTCAACGTCAGTGAGCGAACATATTGTGCAAGGGGGGGGTGTGTAGTGAAGAAATCAGTTATTTCCTTCTGATTTCTGCCTTCGCGGTTGAAGGGGATGCAGATGCTGTCAAAAAGGAGTGGGCGAGCAGCGTCGAAGCACGCTCGATTGACTGCAGTGAAGCGAGATAGTGAGAGGTGGTCTGGAAGAAACAAAGCGATACAGCGAGCAACATCGGGAGATAACCAATGCGCCATGAGAGGTAAAGAATCGAGGGAAAGTACAAAAGAGCAAGGCATTATATATCTGTTTCAAACGAGTACACGCCGTTATTCGATAACAAGACAAGTAAATAAGTTAATAAATCATATGCCGAACACAAGTGTTTGAGCATAGACGTTATACGTAATACAAAACAGTATTCACATTGTGCAATATCAGTACTATTACTGCACAAGAAATACTGTAAGAAAACCAGTCAATCGGCTTATATAAATTCGAGAAACGGACAAGAGAAATAATCGGTGACGTATCTCAACACATATTCCTACGCATACTAGCGTACTAATCGTACGCGAATGAACGACCATAGCGGACGAACGAAACGAGCGACCTCATCGGTGCTGAAGAAGAAACCGTCGAGGGCGAGGCGGCAACAGAGGATTCGGAGTTTGAAATAACACGTGGACACAATGATACGTCGAGAAGCATCGCTCGGAAGTAACTTGCCAGCTACCGAATAGGTCGCTCGTCGTTGTCCGTTCTGGTCAACCATACGTGAACGATTAGTTCGCGAGCACACATACATTGGCATAATAAGTTGCCAAAAACACGCTGGTCAGCGGAGGGGGGGGCAGTCTATCACGGTCTTACTGTAAGTAGAAAACAGGTTAGCTTGTCGCGACACAATGGCTTACATACGCACTTTCAAGTTGCGACAAACGTGCCAAGAACATTGGTGACAATGCTATCTTTATGTGAACTAAGGAAGTGTATATCACAGCATTCTTAATAAGAGGCTTCGCATATACATACACATTTCGTAAATAAACGTATTAAAAGCATAAGACGTTGTACGCATAGAACACATACATAGTTATCAACGTTACAAACACCGTTAAATGAATTAAACGCCTAGGCCCGTGGGCGGCAAGGATATTGGCGCCTACGCGGCGGCGATCAACGAACGGATTACGGACAGGAGACGTTGCAAAGCAATTGCATTTTGCTTCTGACCACCATATAGTCGAGGTTGCTCAGTACAGGCAAACAAGTGAGCATTCACTCGCTACATACAGGCAGTATCGAAAAAGAGCGACAGGAATACTAACAGAACGTAGAACATGGATAACGCCAAACAAGTGACCGAAGCCAGCGGCGCCACTAGTGAACGTGAGTAAACCCAATATCTAAACGGGCGACATGCTAACAGAAGCGAACGCGCATTAGGTGAACTGAGCGTTGAGAAAGAAGACGGCACTGCTGGAGTTACACGCGAGCAGTCCTTGAGTAGCTTGTCATCCGTGAACGAGCACTGCGACGCCGAAGAGCACCCGGATGGTGACCAGACATCCGGCTCGGCTGAATACGTGAAGGAGACGGCGGAAATTACAGGTAACGCAAATGCTTAGCACAACACGTTAAGAGCTAACAAGATCACCAAGCAAACAAGAACGGCGCGAACACGACAGCTGATGCAGCAGCTCACTCCGCGACTGAAACCGGAGTTAACGAAGGCAAGTGATCAAAGCCGTTTCAATTTTTACATCGTTGGTCGACTAATATATATATATATATAGATCACAAGCAACAGTCTCCGCAGCCTCAAGTGGACGAGGAAGAAACAGTTCAAGGCGAAACTAATGTCACCGAAAGCAACGATGGCACAAAGACGCTCGACAGCGAGGTGCAGAACCAAGCGAACAATGGCAAGTAGTGACCGACACAGTAGCTTGCAATCGAGTAGTGCTGATTATGGCGCTTTAGACGACGAGTTGTCGCCCGAACAGAATAGCGACTCGAAACCGACTGAGGACGCCACCTGTTGTGGCACCGCTGCAGCAGCTACGGAAGCTGTGGAACCAGCGGAGCTTCCATCTGTCGACGAACATGACGGCAGAGAGGACAACATTATGACCGAAGCGCAGCACGACGAGCAAGTTCAGAACGAGCAAATAAATGCAGAGATCGTGGAAGAACAAAGCGATAAGCCAACATCAGAGGAAGCCGAGAAGGCGAACGTTGGTTCTATTGACTCTACCACGCACAGTAAGTTAGCGCTTTCTTCGTCACGGAAAGTAAACTAAATTTCGTACATGTTCTAACAGGGCGCTCAAGCGTTGCCTCGCCACAGGACGCAACGCCTAAGGAAACCACTACGGAGCGTACGAACGAAGAGGCAACCGCCATTGAAGCAAATGGTGCCTCCGATCGCGAAATCAGCAAGGAGGCTAACAGCGAAATACGTATTAAAGGCAAACGCACAGCTAAGAAGACGAAGGAGGATGAGCATACGAACAGCGAAAACGGCAACGCGACCGACCACGATAGCAACGTGGAAGATACAGTTGTAGAGCGTACGACACGCAAGCGCACTAACAGTCGAAAGGAGCAGAAAAGTCCTAAACGCAAAGCTCAACAGTCTCCGAAGGCGCATGTGGACGTCGAGCGAAACTCGGACGATCTCATCTCCAAACCGACTAATTTTAGCGGGTATAGGTCATGGAAAGCTATTCCGGAGATCGATGAGGCGAAAATACCGTCTCTAAAGGTGCGATTTGAGCTTACAGTTGCAACCCAATCGTGTTAACAGTCGGCGATAGAGACGGGTACAACAAATTCGCAAAAAGAAACTACTTAAAGCAGTAACCTGGCGCAATCAAACGGAGGCAAGGATCGAGGCGTTCTACACCGCGGTGAGTAAACAAGTCGTATACGGTTTTTCAAACAACGTAATTACAACAACGACAATAGGTTAAAGAAAGTTGCGGTCAAGACTTGGCGGAGTACGAGGATTGTTGGCCAGCAGAAGCCGTCACGCGCGATTCGTTGATCAACCAGAGGCGACGTCTAGGAGGAGACATAAACGAAGAGGAAGAGTACGGGGAAAACCAACCACAGAAGGTGAGTGTTATATGTGTTCAACGTAACGCACACTACTAACCAATAATTAGAGCACAACAGCGAAGAACAATAAGTCTCGTTCCGATAACGACACAGGGAAGAAGATCGGGACAACTGCTGCGACGCGCAGTACCACATCGCGCAAACGCAAACGAGTCATCGTAATCGAAGATGATTCCGAGGACGAGAAACCCAAGAAAAGGACGGCGGTGGTGAGAACAGTTAGGAAAGCCAACAAATCCGAGGCAGAGGAGGTAGCATCCGTTGAAGGAGAGCCGAATGAGAGCGACGACAACCACAGCGACGACAGAGACGGCAACGACAAGCCAACTTCCTCCTCATCGAACATGGACACCAGGAAGAGAAGGCGCGAAGACGCACATGCTGAGGAAGACGTTCCTGAAGCAAAGAAAACGATGGGTAGAAAGAAAGTTCGTAAAATCACGCCCGAGGAACGAGCTGAGCTGGAAGAAATGTTTGACGACGAACATCTCGTCGACTTGCTGGCAGACGGTGGCATCCGAACTGCTAAGGACATCAAACGTATGAGCGGATGGAAGATAGCCAACATAGGATACTCTCTAGGTCTCATGGGACTGAGTGCGTTCCAAATCGGCCAAGTGATTGAACAGGTTGATCGTGAGTATCTCAAAAATCTCAGGAAGAGGCCCCGCAGTATCTAACACGTAACTCTCAATACACAGAGTAATCGGCGTAATACGGAATTTCAAAAGTCGTACACCTCGTCAGCAACATGCGTTTTCGCAGCATCAGCTAGTCTCCTTGTCAGTATTCGATTACGTCGTCTCGCAGCATGCGTACCAGTTAAAATACTATGGCGTTTGAAAGTATCATGTATGTTTCCTCTATCAAACACGTTTTGCAATACAAATACGGGTTACATACGAAACACGTTCTTTCCCATCCTCCGGTTACAAATCAAAGGTACCCAAAAGCATCTACTCCGTCGTCAAGCACGCTATCAAAGTCGTCCCAATCTATATCTTCCCGGTGAACCAACATTAGGCCAGTGGTCAAAGAACCTAACACGCAGAGTAAGTCACAATAATGTCGAGACCTATGGGGTACTCACGGTCTGAAGAACGTAAACCAGCTGTAGAGAAAGCGTCTTTAAGACGTGTTTCCGCTTTCGTGTATTGGACCCCGCTGCCTAGCGCAGAGTCATCGACGTGTAAGACGACACCTGCCAAGGACGGCTTGTTGCGAACATAAAGACCTAGTAGATGCCAATCGATGCGAAGAGACAATTTCTCGGCACCGCCGACGGTCGTCCCGTTTGCCACCTCGAAAAACAGATCTAAAGCTTTCACGGATGACGGCAAGAAGCGAACAAGGCTGTACAAGCATTCCAACTGGGTACCCTTGGATACGCTTGTTCCAGCTCGGGTCGCAGTGGTACGCAAGTCGATAGGGATGTCAATTCTGACATACTCCAACGACACACAATCCGCCAACGAGCGAAATGCAGTCAGCCACCATTCGTCGGCGGTAACTATAAATCATAAGAATGCGCAACAGCAGTTATCTGTCATCGACATACCTATATTGTATTGGCATAGATCGAACCTGCAGCGTTTCAACGCCTGGCAATTGGATGCCACCACCTCAAACACGAAAACTGAGTCTTCAGGGCGAATTTGCTGAATGCTTAGGCATTCAACCGACTTAACGACTTGTCGAGCGATCGGCAACGAAGGTGGACCTTCACGGCATTGGGATTGTACGATGTGCAATGTGGAGACCGGCAAAGCATCCATCGTAGACGGAAGATGTCCGCGGTGTTCGAAGTCCATGAGAATAACAGATTCCCAGCGATCTACGAGGCCTAGTACTGCCAGAACACCTGGATCTGTGTCTGCAATTCGCCACACGACGTCCAAGTACAGATGGCGAAGAGTAGCGTGTGAAGAGACCGCGGGTCGGTCCGAAACAGGAGCCGTCCAAGCAATCAACGTCAACGCGAGCGATTGCAATCCGGGGAAAGCTGCAACGAGGAGCATGCATTTGTGTATATCGAGCACCTCGTATTCGTCTCCTTCGATCCGAGCCCCTCCTTCTAACGACAAATCGCGGACTGCCTTAGCCAGATGTCCGTTCTCTTGAAAGAATTCAATGAGGAGTGCGACGGTTCTGCCCGAAAGCTTGAGTGTATAATGTAGTGAATGGTAGCGAGCAGCGAGAGCAGGGGATCGCCAGCTTCGTGCAGCCAATGACAGTGAGCGCAAGGAAGGACCATCGAGCACGTTGGCCGCAACACGTTCGCGTATATCGACAGGGAGGACGAAGGCAGAAGTCTCCAACGGCTGCTGCATAACGATGAGCAGTTGGGGTGTAGAGATGAAGAATAGGGGAGAGCTGAAGCGGACTCCTGCAGCTTTAATAGCTAACTGATCTAGTCAAAGCAACCCGCGAGCGTCCCGCGCAGCTCAAGTTTATAGACATCGAAACAGCTTATGATTATGCGTAAACTAAGGAGCTAAACTATTCATCAACATCTTCGTCTGCACCTTTTCAACTAGATATAAATTCAACAGTTCCATATCGCCTTTCCATCCGGGCAACGCTCTATCTTTACATACGATACGACCTTCCACAATAACAGTATCTCCACAGTCTATGTTACGCGGATCGATTTTCGTCTGTTCTGTACGATAAGGATACAAATTGGTAGCGGCATCATACACGTTAGTGAACGGAGTAGGCTGCACGCATAACTCAGTGAATCGAGTCATCCGAGGATAAAGGCGAGCACTTGCCGACCAAGGATCATCCGCAGTAATCCGAGTTAACATATTTTTGGACACGCTAATGATTGCACCTATGCCATCTGTACGAGTAAACGTTTCAACAAGCATAAGGGATATATACACAACACCTACGCACCACGAGTATGAAATCCTGCACGTCTAACAAGAGTGAGAATGGCAGTGCCATCTGCAGGATGCAAAGGAGCGACGTCGACGAAAACATCCTCGAGGGGACCGCCGTCATCTGCCGCCAAAGACAAGTCGCGCACACGACCGCAAAGGCAGAATACGACCGGCTCGCCGGCGACAGATAAGTAAGAAGGACGCGACAAGTCGCTGCCTACTGGCGCGGGCGACCAAGGGTCGTCAAACATGCGTGGTAAATGATGCATCGCCGGTAGTTTGAAAGAGTCGACCATGGTACGGTACGCGGAGGGCTCCTGAGCCACGTCGAGAGCTAAACGGTTATTTGAGAGGGAGAAGTATGAATGGAAGGTTCACCCCACGCGTTGCTCCGAGATAAGGAACACAGCCGGACCATTAGGCAGCGAACTGCCAAGGTCAAACAGTAAGTAATTGCCATCTTACCCGATACAATCTATACATTGAGCCGTTAGCGCATTCGAAGACAGGGGCGATCGCGCAATTAAAGCTCAAGTGGTAAACGGAAACATGTAAGTACAGATGAAAAGAAATGCAGAAATTAATTAAGCTGTGATCGAAAGCGCAGTGATAGACTAAGCCGATAAAGCAGCAGCATTACAAATGAGCACCCTGAGAAACCCTGCAACCACTGGTTTGAATACAGTTGAAATACGGAGGATACACGAACCGGCCAGTCCGAAACAATAGTTCCCGACGTCACCGATAATCCAACGCTTACTACGGACGCATGCTGAAACACGACGTCATACAGGATAATGCTCACCACAGACACCCCCCCTGTACACGGTCTCGTCGAGAAAATCGGACGCTGTACAAACTGTAGTTGATAGCACCGTGGCTACAACTTAACAGAGTAAGACAATATCTGAAAAATAGTACGGACGATGTAAAGGGCTACAAGTACAGAATCGTAAATAGATATTTGAGAACACGTCGTTCGAGACGTATATATACAGTAAACACGTCAGGCACCTTAACTCTCAGCATATCCTACTTCGAAGCAGATAACAAATACTGCCGGGTTCGACCTTGAATAGAATAGTCGAGAACTGGATACGGCATGTTATCCGGGCGTTTGAAACGAACGCCACAAGAGACATGCTCAGCATAGGCCTACCGCAGACTATGATAAGAACGCAGCAGAGCAAATACAACTTTAGATACGCACCACACAGTCCGCCGGTAACAAACCACAGTCAACGAGGTACCTAGCTCGCGAGCTAAAAGTCGCAGACGGTTGATACGAGCA
The DNA here is from genome assembly GCA_005298045.1 of Pleurotus ostreatoroseus. Classification (NCBI taxonomy): domain Eukaryota; kingdom Fungi; phylum Basidiomycota; class Agaricomycetes; order Agaricales; family Pleurotaceae; genus Pleurotus; species Pleurotus ostreatoroseus. Next base: position 7,332 of record SWBT01000055.1, on the reverse strand, counting down.
CTAAACGCAGAGAAGACGTCATTACAGAACAAATTAGAGACAACGATGGAGCGTACACGAGGGCGGGCTTGCGGCGGCGGCATCTGAGATAGGCAATAGAGACGATGACAGATATGCGGAAATAGGCTGTACTTGATAAATATCTCACGGGTGCGCTTGACTTATATAAAGTAAAGGCGCAGACACGATCGCAGAGCAAGCAGATGGCAACGAGTGCAAACCGACTAAAACAAATGCGGCAACGAACGCATCCGGTTAGTAGATCACTTAGCTCGCGACGCAAAATAGGTTTATTTATTCAACGCCTGTCTTTTAGAGCAAGACATCCAATCAAGCAGCGTTCAGCTGTTCTTCCCCTCGTGGGCCTCACAGGCCAACAGCCCACAAAGCATGATTGTCAAACATAGCACGTAGGTGCAATTACAGTTCGACACGTATTTGGTTAGAGCATGCAAAGATCCAGATGTTCCAGCCCGTCGAGCTCATTGCGCCTGCAGCGATCGACAGCCGAGAAGAGCAAGCTCCTATTATGCTCGCTACCCAACAGCGTGGTTCCGGACCGAGGAGCTCGTTGCGTCTGCGGAAGTCGACTGCCGAGCGCTCCTTTGCTCAAGGAGCTCGTCGTGCCTGCAACCAGACGCGCTATAACGTGACGGCTGCAGCCAGAAAGACTGCGACAGTCAAATTCTTCAAGTGGCCTGCGTACATGCTGCCATACTAGGGGTTAGGAAAGCGGGAGCAGAGCAGCAGCTGCATCTACCAGTCAGTAAACTGCAGGGTGCCCACGGTGTCCGTGTCCGTGAGATCAGAGTTTACCTGATGAAACGCGGGCAAGGACTAGCCAAACGCGTTGTATGTAATGCGACAGTCCAAAACGTTCTGTCCAAACACGTTTCAAAAAATGTTAATAAATGAGCATATACGTCAAATAAATACCTGTGTTATAAAGTCTACTTTGTGGACGTCGACAGTTCAATTATACATAAAGTATTTGCCGCGGTGTCCTCGGAGGAGACAGAATACGTATAACTGCAGATTAAACATATACAACTCAGCAAATACACAAAAAAGACATATAAATTCAAACGTGTCGCATTGTAAATTCGAATACAGAAACTGTTAACCAACGTAATTCGCTCAAAAGATAATACGACATACCCACCAAGAGAAATAGGAACGCATATACTAGTCAACAATGTCTGCAGCAAAGGGACTAGACTTGTTCGTTAGCCAAAAAGCAACAAACCGCACGGAAACGCCACGGAAAAATGCCCCTGTGCATGAAGCCGACGCAGTCATCTAAAGAGCAGATATCCAAATAAGTTATAGCGCGAGTAGCAAAACGTATCACATACCGAATCTCAGGAACGAAATCTGTAATCGTCGATTGAATGCGACTCATGCATCGAGAATCGGATCGTTTCCGGCGATCGACCGACACCTATGCTATAGGAGGCAATCGTCAAATATAGCAAGGCGCACCGGAGCCTACATACCAAGCGTCCGCGTCGACTGATTGAAACGCAACGGGAGTAGACACAAAGGACAGCGCAGTCTCTCGCACGGACTCGCTATTCCATTCGGGGAGCACAGCAGTTTACAATTGAGCACGCATCTGAAGCGCATGGGTATAACAGCGCTGAATCAATAATCAAGCTAATAAATCACCCAATATTACGCACTATTGGTTACAGACGCAATAGCAGCAATAGCGTCATTCGCCCCTATTGGAGATACGTAAACTCTTACAACATCAGCAGGTGACAGACAACAAGCGCAACCTTGCCCAGAGACACCCGTGGCCCGAGGATCGAAACCGCGAGACAAGGGGTTGAGTGAAAACTGCATAGAGAAGACATCTCCTTCTGCTAACACTGCTATGGATGGGATGCTGCCGCATGGCCGGTTCAACACCTGCCCCACAGACATACTGGGCGAAATAGCAGAACACATGGTGGAGGACACGCGCAGCCTCCACTGCTTCGCCCGATTGTGTCAGAGCACGGTGGCAGTATCGCGCACAGTACTCTTCCGAGACTGCTATGTCGAAATCGGCCAAAACCGACATCAACTCGCCTCCTTCATCGACGTGCTAAGAGGACAGAACAATATCGCCTGGTCTATTCACGCCATGCGACTGGGGAGCGATTCAACGGACGGATACGAGCGCACACCGGTGACCCTACAAGAAGTGGTGACGCTTCTGCACGCGCTGCCCGTGGTGCAACGCCTGTGGCTCTACACTCTGGAATGGGTACCATCACCGCATAGCCTATTCCTCGAATACAAACATACTTCACTGCGCCATTTGAAACTCGACTATATAGAATGCAACTCGCCACGAGAGTCGCCGTTTGAGCTGCTGCGCGTCTGCTCACAATGGGCGAGCGTGAACGTGAAGGACTTGCAATCGGCACAAGGGACCACGTTCATGCAGACGGGACCATACAAGGCAGACCGACTAAAGCTGACTTGGTTTCCGTTTACGGGGGATTGGAGGCTGGGGATACCGAAAGCGGCGGACACGTTGACGGAGCTGAAACACGTAGAGATCACGGACGTAGTGGACGAGGTCACAAGCCTGCTTAAAGAATTGGTGGAAGGAAACAAGGAAACTCTGAAGGCTCTCACGATCGAGCTATGTCCCATATTCGCAGGTGAGTGCCGTGCAGATTGTATTCGCCTCAATATATTGACGGGACGACAGTGGCCAGGTACAAGTCGTTTTCAGCCATTTGCGCCAAGCTCCGGCAGTGCTCGCAGATGCAATACATGGCGATAAAGATTCCAGCGTCAAAGGAATACCTAGAAAGTTCACCGGACCGCCCAGGAACCGTGGGAGGGCATGTCGAGACCATGAAGAGGTTGATACATTTCATGCCCCCCTCCGTGCGCTGTGTACACCTACAAATCGACACGCAGGTTTCGGAAAGCCTAGAGGACGCCAGGAGGTCGGCAACGGCCGTAGCTACGTGGAAACCACTTGCGGAGACGCTAGCCTCCAAACACGATGTGCAAGCGGTACGAATATCGTTTTATTACAACGGAAATAGACGGCCGATCTGGACAGCAAGGAAAAAGAATACCATTAACAAGATTCACCAAAAAAACTATCCGGTCAAGAAAGGTATGGAATTTACTTGGCTGAAGGAAAAAACTCACAGATTCGGCGCAGGCTCGGTCGGAAGAGACAGCGTGTGCTTCTATCGGACGGAGGGGGGGAGGGAGGAGGCAGAGGCGATATACATGCGGTACGCCTAAACGGAAATATGGTCAACAGCAAGCACCAAACAAATGCGAACGCACCGATTGATAAGAAGAGCTGGAGAAGCTGCACAGTATACTCGATAGGTGCAACAAAGACACAGCTGTAATTCCTAGTAGACGATATACTCAGCATTGAGCTATTTTCACGCTTACACGTCTGGAGCACGACTTACGTCTTGTCCTCGAGCAAGTACTTGCTCTCAAGCGCAATCAGAGCAGCAGCGCACAGGGCAGCCAATAGAGCCGCTCTGACTCTTCGTACGAACAGTTTCGCAAGCTATAATATGATTAACCGTTGTAGTTAGACGAGGAGGGCAGTGAAAGCACTCAGCAAACAAATTCAGTACGAAAACGCAAACCGTATTAGAGCGTGCTTATACAGTAATGGAACTGTATGCTTTGCTTTGGGTTTGAGGACGCAGCAGACGCAGCGCAGCGCAGGCGAAGGCTACGCCATCGAACCTACGCGCGATCAAAATAGCTTGATTAGTATGTACATATGACGCCGCATACCGCTATGGGCAACATCAATAGAGCTCAACAATCGAAAGGAATTGGCGCTATAGCGAGCAGACCACTCACCATTGAGACCAAGAAACGTCGTTTGAAACGACAGCGTTAAGGGAGCAATCAACCAACCGCTGGAACGCGTTCTATTTCTACCTGCTTCTCAAATACTGGTTAGTGAGATATGCTCCATGGAGCGACTGTCGAAGCAGCCACAAACCGAAATAAATACAGTAAATAAACCATATTAGAAACGTATATAAATGCCACATACTGTATATAAAACACATATTCATATTCATACAATCGCTTATACTCGAATGGTTCTAACAACTACGCACCCAACATAAGTGCGCTATACAAAGCGCAATACAATAAATGCATAATATTCTGTCAGCGAAAACAGTATGTGCGACATGAATCACTGTAAACTGTAATACAGTTTAATGAACGTGTTAGCCAAACACGTCACGCAGATGGGCGCTTTACGTCTTGTCCTCCGCACTCCGCGTCCACTTAGACGCATTGACACCACAACCCAATTTCCTGCAACACACGCCTCTAGTAAGTGCTCAGAGCCTTCAAGTATTGACTAACTCACTTTGATCGACTAGCAGCAACGATGGTTTGGTTGACCTACGACGACGAAACCACCTACGCCACATATCGCGGGCGCTACGCGCTTCTTCGCTGGATCCGGCAAAGCCAAGAGTTCAAGCGCAAGGTCCGCAAGCTTGTCAAGAAGACGACAGGCATCTGGCCCGAACAGGCTGAAGTTCTGTAAGTGTTTCATTTGCAGAGTTCCAATTGGTTGACGTACATCTATAGCGGCGGACTTCACGTGTCCGACTGGGACGCGGACAACCACTTCACCATCAGGGTGACCACAGACGCCGCGTACAAGATACACGTGCGCGCTTCGGAGGAGGACGTGTATGCTAGTAAGTACATCCAATAAGATCGTAAATCCAGATCTGCGAAACGCTAACTTTCAATCGATCAGTTCTGATGGGGAACTAAGATAAGCGCAGAAGAAGAGGGCGGCAATCAGAGATACGCGCGTAGATAACAAAAGTAGTTACAGTAGACAGAAAAGCAGCAATACGGAGAAAATAGCCTACGGACTTTATAGTAGCCAGAAAATCGGTAGTGGATTAGAAATAAAAGTAATTAATAGTAGAGTACAAAGAAATAACACTGTACATAACATAGTAGAGACGTGTAGAAAACCAGTATATACATAATAATGATACATACATTAAGCAGTATACACGGCTATATCGTTGTGAATAAAACCACATATAGAACGTAAGACTGAATTAATACAGACACAAATACAGCAAAAGGACCAACAAGTATAGTAAGCCAGCAATCACATTTGTCACATAGAAAACCAAGTCGATAGACATCCAGCAACACACAAACGCATAGTGGGGAAATACATACACCGAATCACTACATTGACAACAATACACACAGCGAGCAGTACACAACAAGAGTAAGACCAAACAAAGGCGTACGAATCGTACGCGCGGTCCCATCATCATCGAAGGAACGAGAACTCCGTCCTATTCGGAGGAGATTAAACGAATAAAAGTATTTAACACTAAAAGACCATTTCAAATACGTCGACTACAAGCACGTAGAGGATTGTGAGTGTGAAATCGCGTCGTTTCGAAATACAAACGAAAACGTACCATAAAATAGTGTCAAAGTCGAAGTGGACACCACAGGGTCAGATGCAACCGTCACATTGATCTCCCTAACCTCGTCTGGCGTTCTCTACTACTCCTGCCGAATGATCGAAAACACAACCTTCCCGCGCCGGACGCACATCGCCTGGTCCTCGAGAGTGCGCACAAACGCAGGCGTCGCCCCCGCCCCGTAACTCGACGGGCTGCGTCGGGCAATTAACGAGAAGCAGCTAGTAAGCGTGACGACACGCGTTGCTGGGTGTGTATAAGAGCATGGTGGCAAGCTCCTCTGCCACTGTAAATGAGCGACATAGACAGCTGCGGTGGCGAGCAAAGTGAGCTGCGAGAGAGCCGGACACAGCCCGGTCGCCGTACTCGTGCGTGCCCAGTTTACTGGATGTGCGCCGTGAGAGGTGGGGTTGTCAGCAGGAAGAAAGAGAGAGCGCGCGGCAGAATCAGCGGCGCTCGTCGTCCGTCGAGTCGCCGTCATCGTTGTTAGGCCCGTGCTCGCTGTCTGCATCGCGCCCCCCGCCGTATCGTGCTCGTTTGGCGGGCAATCTGCGCCGCACGCAGCCCGATCGATAGAGATTGATGTACCGACCGTATACTGATACCACGTTCTGGACTTGGGGAGGGATGGGGGGGAAGTCGAAGCCAGCGTAGCATTGTGCAAAGCGCCTAAACGGCTGTGTAAGCCGCATGACAGGAGCGACGACGTCCGAAACTTGCGAGAAGAAAAATGCTAAGGAATTAGCGTGGTATAGAATATGGATCTGTACACACCTCACTGAATAGGGGGCGTAGCCGTTTGTACAGCCCGTCGTCTACCACTGCTGTCTATGCCCACTAAAAGCATCTGAAGAATATAGAGCACGTACGGAGCATTGAGCAGTGCAGTAGTCACAAGCCAGAGAGACCCTATACCAGCCCATCTAAGTTGAGCCCCTGCTTCAGCACTTACTCTCCGAGTTGACAGTCGACGCGACGTCGGGCTGTGGGCGTGTCGACGGGCTTGAGGAGGCCGGGGCGGAAGACAGGCGGAGACAAGGAGACGGAGCAGAGGGAGCAAAGCGAAGGCAAGGGGGGGGGGGCAATGGGTCGTCCACAGCAGACTAAAAGCAGCCGCCGCGAACAGTCAGCGAGTAGACCAGTGGGCAATATAAAGCACGCACGGATCGTTCAGCGGTGCTCACCCGTCTAGCAAGCGAGAGAGCGAGAGCATGCAAGATGAAGAGCAGCTTGCTACTTCTACACGGGGCTCGCCAGAAGAATGTGCAGGCGCTAAAATCGGTCAGCGATCGTTAAAAAGGTAAAAGATAGAGGAAAGGTACGTACGGAGCAAGCCATCTGCAGCAGCCATAATAAAATATAATACCAGCCCACGTAGGTTACGGAGGAAAGCAAGCTGGCGCAAAGAGCAGAGCTAAAGCAAGATGAGCAAAGAGAAGAATACGCAGGAAAGAGAGAGGAAGCAAAGACTCCCACGGTCAATGTAAGTCTCCCACGCTTAAAGGAGAAACGCGTGTGCTAGCGAACGCCGTGCCCAATAGCGCATCCGTGATAGGAACGATCCACTAAAGCAAGCTTTAGGGATCGTAACAGACGTGCGGGCATGGTGCAACGAGCGCAAAACATCAACCGTATAGAGAGCGAAGTCTGCTGGACGTGTTTCGTCGTACGGATAGACAATCTTTTGTTCAGAGTCTCTGATCCATAAGCGCAGTTCACAGCCCGCAGTCACCGTGGAGTGTTCGGAGTGGAGAACGAGGAGACCCTGCACACAAGAAAACTTAAGTTGAGCTCATGCCAACCAGGTAGCTCACTCACATTGGCACTGATTGAATGCATCTGGACTGTCGTTGGA
>SWBT01000561.1:0-35980 GCA_005298045.1 Pleurotus ostreatoroseus | reverse complement strand
GCAACATACTGAGTTGTATTTATTTCAAGAAAAATCGAAAGAGGTTACTTATACATGTTGTATTGCTGGTAACAAACTGGAGCGCCATATTGGGCAGTTCTTTCCCACACTTATAGGAACTCGGCGTGACGACACAGAAAAGGCTCAAGGACAGCTTCTGAATAAGAACGATCCATAAAGCAAGCTTTAGGGATCGTAACTACAGTTCCACCAATGGCCTTCCGTAAACTCCAATACGACAGATTGATGTTGTAGGTGCTCCCCAATTATCTGTAATCTGAACGATCAAGATGCCAAAATCCACGCCCAAAGCCTCAATCTCTTCGAAAACTTGAAACTCTTGTTCCTCGGGACCACTAGGATCATATATGAAGGAGATCAATGGGAGAAATATGTGATTGCAGAAGAGTGGTTTGGGGACCGAAGGCTCCATCATGGATGCCCTAGCGGATAAAGCGGCCAGCTTATTGGAAACATCTTGGTAGCGCTTGAGTTCACCGAGATTCTCTTCTCCTTCAACCATACCCCACACCATGATGTGACGAGGTGCAGATGTTGGTAAGTATGTTGTTATGGTATGGGAAATGACAATCCGATCGATCACAGCACAATCCCCTAGCCGAATGGCTATCTGAGCCGCCCTTCCAGGAATTTCCCAACACTGCTCAGCATTGTCGTTGAGAGCAAGGCTAGCAGATGTATAGTGCGATCGTAAGGTCCTCCAAAGCAGAGTCGACCACCACCTCTGCAGGAAACTTTGGCCTATGAAGGACATCGCAGGTAGCGCTATAGCTCCCTCAGCACTTGCAGCTAAATCGCGATCAGGAAGGATGGAGATGGGGGATGGGGGTATGATGCTGGTGACAGCGTGCAGTGAAGGTACGGAAGGCTTAGAGCAGTATCCTTGTGCGAAGGTAGGGAGAACGAAGCAAGGAATTCTGTGCGACACGACGGCGGATATGATCGTCGTCAAGAGCACATTCGCGAGAATGAAAGCCGTATTTTTGACGAAAACGGAGTAGGAGCGCTGCAAATATTTTGAGATATGTACTGTGAACAAGCAGGCAACTTCAAACTAGGATGTGTCATACCTTCTCTCTTAACCTCTTTACAGGGCCGCTGGCAACATCGTCCATGTCCTCGATACCGAAATTCATTGGCTATATAGTGGCGATGCGAATGAGAATAAAGTCGAGGCTAATAAGACCAGGCATACCTCATTGCCGTCATTAATGCTAATGCCTGTCTTGAGAATACCACGGGTCCTCATGCTTCTACCTCTCCTCGTGCCTGTGTGACGCTCATATGACTCATAGAACGTAGATACTGTTCAATCTACTCACTGGGCGCGCGGGGAGCTTGACGATTTACTTCAAGCTCGTCAGCCTCGACTGTAAACCTTTCTGGTGCGAAAAGGTCGTCGTCGCGCATATGCAGCCACCTCCACAGTCTTTTGAAGGAATGGTAGACAGAGGCCATGAATATATGATGAGATAGGGCAGAGATTTTTACGAAGCCGTTGAGAATGGTAGATGCGGTAGAACGTTAAGCTTCAAGCCGAAGAAAGAAAGAGACGGAACGAAGAAAGGCGTATTCAGGTCAAGGGTCGTTTCGTAGGTGTAAGTCGATTGACGCGCGCTTATTATATTTCAAACAACTGCACCGCGACGCTGCATTTTGTTTTGAACCCGAGGCTCATGGTGTGTACGACATATCACATAGCACACACACACCCAGTAAATTAAGCGAATCTGAATAGCAAAGAGAAAAGGCTAAAGCCCAAGGGCTAGCGATGGGCAATCAGGCGGCCTCCCGGCGCTACTACGCGACCTCGGCCTCCGAGAGGTAAACGGCGCCGCCATCCTGGTCTGTTGGCGGCAGCGACAGTATACCTGCAATTAAATTCGGTGAGGAATGCATTCAGGTTTCGGGCTGACCACTGCGCATAGGCTCGCTCACGCGCGTGTGCGCAAGGATACCTCTAGCAACACGACAGCGTCTCGCTCGCCCCGCTCCATATCGACGAGAGCCTGCTCTACCAGTTCAAGCTCGAGGAAGGTATCAACTGCGGGGCTGAGACGCAGGGATTCAGACAGCTAGAGGGTCATTTCACCTTCTTCCTCGCCCTATACGCTTTATTTCTTCGTTATGTGATATGGTTTCACACACATGTCTCAATACTCGCGTTCCCGCACCATCATCTCCGGTTGCCCTCAAAGCTGCAGCGTTTGCGGAACTGGCCCCGTTGACGCAAGCCCGCTCGCCTACCACGGCAAGGTGAGGTATACAAGGCTGAGTCACTCGGCACGCCCAGTTATCTGAAGACGTGCCAACCGGACCGCACCCAAAGACGAGGCTTCGCGATAGGGTAAAACGACGCAATAACTAAACTACAAGTACATGCCACAGTAACACTGTCACCAGTAGAACAAAGCGAATTAACAAAGGGCCCAAATGTCCGTGAGTGCAAATGATAGTACCGGTTCCGCGAGCGAAGCAAGCAAGACCGGGAATCAGAAAATGAACAGAAACACGCTCGACAGCTTAGCACTGCGGCCGTACATGCATAAAACGCTGTCGTACAATAAACCGAGAGAGTGTGTTAGAACCCTCCCCCATTCGAGCGATGCAAGGAAAAGCTACCGACGGATGCAGCAACAGGTATTAGGAAGAAGGCCGACAAGTCAATGCGAGAACGAGCAGCGGTAAGTGCAATCGCACCCTGTTGCACCGACGAGTTTCCCGCCCCCCGCAGCGGGGATATCGCACGGGCGCTGTGGATCCATTTAGAGGTCTAGCATACAAGCCTCTCGCACCCCATCAGACGCAGGTCTGGGCAGCCCAGCAATACATGGACTTCATCCTCGAACGTATCATCAAGATCATAGAAGCAACAAGTACAGCTTCCATGAGGTACACGTCCGCCGTGGACAGTACTAACGGCGGAGTTGCTATTTTTCAAACGGACGGTCCACCATGAGCGGTCGACACTCGGAGGGCTCGACGATTATCAGGAATGTCGAGGTGAAGGTACCGACGAACAGCGAGAGGACGCTGGGTAATCGATTTGCGGAATCTATAGCCCCATTAGGTACGATCACGGAGCGGCGGAAGGCAAGCACTTCTGAGTACATTCTTGAGGTATGCATGCAGAGACTCGGAATCGGTCACAACAAGCAGAAGACGATCCGCAGAATCCGCTGAACGGGTGGGGCAGGCGACGTAAGGCGTGCCAGAGATTGGACTACCACAACGGCCAATCCTTGCGTGAAAGCCGCTTGTATTGCCGTACCAGCGGTGGAGCTTCACCAAACAGATTCCGAAGGTGGCAGAAGAGGGTTGAGCGGTTTGAGCACCATCAGGGATGACGTCGGCACCACTGGTAAGGTGAGGAACGCATGCCTAAACCTCCAAATGAGCGCTAATGTGGCGCTCCGATGCACGTGTACCTTCTCCGAGTTCGTCAAGTTGAAGTTGAGAGGTTGAAGTTATGGACTCTAGTACACTTGTATACCTACCATGCACGACCTATATATTGTCATGACTAATTACATTATAACCCAGAGACGTATGAATATTCAGCATTAGAAGTCCAACAGCTTTTGAACATGTCCTAAAAGAGTGCGCACACAGCTTCGCTGCCCTTCTCTCTACACGGTTTCATCTCTGTCTCTCCGGAGGAGTGTAGAGGGTATGTCCAACCCTCTTCGTCGTCTGGACTATCTGATTCAATGAACGTATAGTCTTTGATGTTAGGTGCTCCCATGTCAGCAATGGGTGCTGCGACATCAAGTATCAGAGCGAAGCCGTCGACAACGAGTGTATCGAGGATGGTAGCAGGCGTCTTGGGTTCGACTGTAGTGGCAGTTGCGGATGTATTGACGCCGGGGGAGGGGATCACATCAACGCCGCGGGTTGATATGCCGTCGTCAGCGACACCATCAACGGCAGACGTAGGAACGTCCACAGCATGAGTGGGAGCACTGATGGCATGTGTGGGGATGCGTACGACGTCTGTGGTAGTGTCGATAACGTGTGAGATGGCGTCGACAGCTGCACCAGCTGAATCAGAGCGCACGATCGCGACGCTTCGCTCCACTGATCCGTTTTCGAAAAGCAACAAGAGTTCTTCAATGATGTCGTTGTTCTGCAGTAAATTGAGTTCCTGGGTGAGACTTTTCTCATCTGGCTGGGCTTCGGCGACTTCCTGTGTTGACAGGGAACGAGAGCGCGAGAAGATAGTGAGACATCGAGTGAAGTACAGAGAGAGAGTAAATAGTGTACCTGATCGGTCATTTCATCTTGTGTTGTGCAAGGTTTTTTTCCGAAAGACATAGTGTTAGTGATCGGTATGACGGTGGAGGTTCAAGTTGAAGGATGATTGAGTTTCCGAGTCGCGCTCGTTTCGCTGAAGTACGGCAAGAGAGCCGCCCATCAGAATGAAGCTTCTGAGGATCGACGGAGCTAAAGCTCAGCACGAGTGCACCGGCCGGATGTCCGGGACTCGTTCCGGCAGGTCAGCGCCGGACAGGAAGCCTGACCTGGAGCCGCCAGGTCATTAGGCGCCGGATCTCCGGTGTCCGGCGGGTCAGTGACCTGCAGGTCAAGTACCGGCAGGTCGCAGGTCCACCGGCAGGTCATATTGTATCTACGAGGGGCCTCACACAAGTTTGATCCATGTTATGTATATCAATGTTATGTAGCTACATGTATTGTAAGAATGCTGATACTCGTTATTCCCCATGAACACCCCTGTGTAGGAGATTGAGGCCACTGTAGAAGTTGATGACGGCACGACGTGCTGTAAATGAGTGAGCCACAAGCGGCGGCGAGCAATATGAATACGCCGTTCCTTGTCCCACGCGTATGTCGTTCACGAGACGGTGGGCAGGGTCGTTAACGACAGGCCCTGGCCAGCGAATCGTTCTGCTCTTCCACGACTGCAGCCCGTTATCGCTGGTACGGTTAATCTCCATCTTGCCGTGCGTCGAAAACGTACGACCGGAGCGTGTACAGCGGCGCGCATGTGGGATGGCGTGTGCGTACAGTGGCGAGATGCTTGGCGTGGGCGCCACGCAGTGCGTGATGAGATTCAAAAAGGTCAACGAGGTAGGTGCCACAAATAATGATTGACGTACCGTTGATAATGAATTGCCCATCGGTGCTGCCCCTTTCCACTCTGCACTGTCATCGTCCGCCCCGTCCGTGCCGCCGCCCACACCGGAGTCGTCTGTCCTTCGTCTTTTCTCGTTGTCAGCCCCATCCGTGCGAGAGGTCCGCGCTGTTGGCGTAATGGTGAGGGCTATGTATCATCGTGACGGCGACAGCTACCATTTGCGTCCATGTTCCCATCACGGATACAGAGGAGTGGTCACTCCGCGCCGCTGTTGTGCCCGTCTTCCGCCTCGCGTACGCAACTGCGCTGCCACATCGTTTGAGCCTACGAAAAACAATGGATATATAAGTAAAAAAGTGATACTTGCACAAAGCATACCTTATTATGCGCCCTACGGTACGCACGGTCGACGGTGAGCGATAAGCAGTGGGCAACGAGAAGGTCGCATGTATGCCAACAAACGAACGTAAATAAAGACCGCACAAGCGCCGCGGTTGGGCGCGCGGCATCGAGCGCGAGCGATATGCAGTAGATATACTATTTTGTTAGCAGCACAAACGTGCACATACGTTCTTTAGAGAAGTTAAATGTACTCCGCACCGAAAATATTTGATTACAGTCCCATTCCTTACCGGCCGGACAGCGACCTTGACCTGGAGCCGGCAGGACCCGTGGGAAACCGGAGAGCCGGAGCGGCCGGACAAGTCAACACGCAGGTCTCCCACGGCTCCTCCGGCCTGTACCTGCCGGTGTCCGGGACTCGTGCTGAGCTTTAGACGGAGCTGGGGGCCCGCAAAAGAACCGCAGGATGGTAGCAAACGCGTCATGCGCCGCGGTCGTAAGTGCTACAAGAACAATGGGGGTTGATAAATCGACTAAGAGGAGTTGTCACTTACCATTTATCTCTTAGCAGTGAGTTGGACCATTTCCCTGCAGAGTCGTCGCATTGCAAGTCATGTGATGCACGCGTATGTTTGTCTTTGTGTGACGCGTTCAACAAGATTTAGCGCCGAGCGCGACTCGCATAAAACCGCCGTCCAGTTCGTGTTGAAGACGATCACCCAGTATCCCCCGTCTCCTGGTGAGTGTCTTACTGCAATCCTCATTCATTCCCCTTCCTACCTGCTCAATGGGATGCTGCGCCAGCTGAACGGTTTCGAAGTCTCAGACCGAGGCACTGAAACTCGTGTGCTGCGTGCTCGACTCTCGTGAACAGGAGCCCCTACCTCTTTTTGCTTGTTTCCCCTTCAGGCGTAATGTGTTGACGAACCCTTTGACAGGGATAGAAAATCTTCAAATTTTACATAACTCAAAGTACGTCTCTCACTAACTATGCGCCTGAGGAACTAACCTGATTATCTGACACCGGGTTTGACTGTCCGATCTCGCATAAAACCGCCGTCCAGTTCGTGTTGAAGACGATCACCCAGTATCCCCCGTCTCCTGGTGAGTGTCTTACTGCAATCCTCATTCATTCCCCTTCCTACCTGCTCAATGGGATGCTGCGCCAGCTGAACGGTTTCGGAGTCTCAGACCGAGGCACTGAAACTCGTGTGCTGCGTGCTCGACTCTCGTGAACAGGAGCCCCTACCTCTTTTTGCTTGTTTCCCCTTCAGGCGTAATGTGTTGACAAGCCCTTTGACAGGGATAGAAAATCTTCAAATTTTTACATAACTCAACGTACGTCTCTCACTAACTATGCGCCTGAGGAACTAACCTGATTATCTGACACCGGGTTTGACTGTCAGATCCGGGATCGACACAATCAGAGACAACAAAAGGCTTAAGCACATCCTGCCTCTATCTCTGGCTGGCAGAAGACACGATTTCCAACCAACGGCCCGCTTGTGACGCGAACCGCTGTGCCAGGGTCCAGAAAGACAGATTGGCGGATGTGAGGGTGGGGTGCTAACGTTAGCAGAGCTTCTGCAGTCGAGAATGAAATTTGAACCATGGGAAGGGCGGTATGTGTCCTCGCCTGTCTTGACGGCTACATGCTAACAACTCTCAGCAAACCCAAGGTCGGGCTGTGCGGTCACATTCCTTGTTTGGAGATTCACAAATGACTCGACTTGGTCGCATCGTTGTATGTATACGCTCTTTCAGGTTGTTGGTTATGTGTTGAAGCACCATGGCGAGACTGCAATGACGGGTTGTCCGCCTATGCGCCCGCCCGTAATGAGCCGCGCATACTTTCAATGCATTTTACGACGTAGCCCAGGTTTATTGGGAGCGCTGTAGGCTAGTGGCTTCATACAAGGCATGGGGGCTGGCATAGATGCGGAACCGGTTCTCAAACTAGGACCCGAGTTGTTGGGTCTATTCCGGGTTCGTGCAGTCGAGCATGCGGTACGCAGCCGTAGGCGCAATCTCAACGGCGGAGGGTTTCAAAGACGAAGATGAATTTGATGTAGTAGTGATAATGGCGAGTTGTTTGGCTGAAGGGCATTATCGTACTAGACTGTGTGCCTGTGCGGGGTTTAAGGAAGCTAGCTTAAAGAGTTGTGCGATGCATGATCAGACCTCAGCGCCGTAGGCACGGGTTAGCAGCTAGTATTGAATATTGAATATTGAATATTGATACATGCATGGCGTCAAGATCGGTCTGCGATGACGTGCGACTCAAAACCCAGTCTCATCGAGGCAAGCCCGCATTCCTTTCATCCTCGAACTCGCACTCCAAGCTGGCGAATCATCGCACGACTACTATATGGCACAAGGCAAAGTTACGATCCAACACCGTTGCATCATCAGAGAATTCTTCGACGATCCGGTTGGAGCGCTGTTCACACTGAGCCAGTATTGTGCCATAATATCTGGTTCGAACGTACTTACTGACGATATAGAAGCCATTACTCTTAGTCACTCCTTCCGCATATTATCACACGCTATGTGCACAACGTAGAAACCTATACTCCGATTGCGGACAACGAACCGGGTTGCCCTGATGAAGACGACGGTCGCTTATAATACGACAACTGCGTGTGCGAGCAAAGTTGCATCGCTATAGGAATGCAAACTATTGTAACCCTGAATCGAAGAATGATTTACGGAAGCTGATGAAGAAGATTAGGTCGGGGTACTAGGCCAGCATTGTGACATGAGGGCAACTAAAGCTGTTTCGTGCTGTAAGCCGATGACGAACGTGCCTACATGTATCCAGTGAGTGAGACGTCATAACGGGAAAAAGCAGCAAATGCGCGACGTCCGACACTTGATGGCGAGCCTTAAGGCAGAAGCTGAACTAGTGAGGGTCCGAAGGTGGATGCTGAAGATAAGACCTCAACGCGTTGCGTCGACGCGAAATGAGAGCTTTAAGGAACATGTGTACAATAATCAAAGATCATTGCATGAGACGTACGCAGCATAGCTACAGAAGATAGAGGACAGAATATACAATGTAAAATTGTGAGGAAGTCATCGTATCCTCATTCGTCATCTGCGGCGAACTCATGGCCATGAGCAGCGGGGTGGACAAGCAACCACCACTCAGTATCTGTAACTTCCGCGTGCAAACCAGCCAGCTTATGAAACTCGGCTCGCATGCCAGCAGTGACGAAGCACCTGTGGATTTGGATGTTCTCCTCCTAGAAAACAACTGACGGGCCAATGTGTAGGACCGAACTGTTTCGCCGAAATGAATACATGCCCGAATGTGAGGGGGAGGGGTTTCTTGTCAGAAAGTGCCTCGAGGTAATCCAGACGTTTGACACGCTCGACAAATTCGGCGACGGTTTGGCCCGCACGAGGCTGCGGAGGTCCTGCAGAACCAAACACTACCTCGAAGTAACCGCGCCTAGTGTATTCTTCGGCCGCGGTATATGGCGGCTCAGACTCAATGGAATATGCGTCGCAGTGGTAACGATCGTTCGCAGGGTCTTGATTCGCAAATTCTTACGCACCAGAGACGGTTGGGAATTACAAAACGTATAGTTTAACACTCTAATGACCTGACCCGACCGGTCTAACCGACCTAAGAATTGAACAGCCCTACTGTGCTGAAGCAAGGGTCTAACTCTTGAGCGACTTACGCCTTCTCCCCGACTTTCTTTACCGTATATGACACTTGTTCCGATTACGATATAAATTACTGGTGAGATGAGCAGTGTCAGTGCTATGACGCAAATGCGTGACACACAACCCATGAACGATGGACGCGGTTAAACGACGGCCTCTGATTTAATTGATAGTTTGTAATGCATTTGTGAACATATGAAATAGCATTTCTGCTACTAACAGCAGAAGTCACGAGGATACAACCTTCCTACATAGCCAAGGATGATCGAAGGTCATCGGCATAGATAGGCGGTCAGAAGGGCGGAGCTGGAGTAGTCTGCGTACTAGGTCCTGAGCTACGCAAACTCGTCGTCAGCGAAGGTTCAATACGTGTCCAACCCAATGTATTACCATCATCGTAGTCTCTCCCCCGGGGAAACAGTCTCCACCTTGGGTCTTTACGGTCATCGTGACTGCCGAGATCAAACACCTCTTTAGAGAATGGAAGCTGTCCACTGAGACTTTATGATCAAATTTTATTATCGAAAAAAAGATGTCAAGAGGAAAAGAGGGCGCACATGTAGAACATCATAGACCCAACCGACCAAGAGTCCACCATTACATCATAGAGCGGTCCATCATGTGCTCTCTTGGCTACTTCCGGGGCAATGAAAGCAGGACTTCCTACGCATGTCTATATCAATGCAAACATTTCGTCAGCTATTGAACTACCCTGACAACAGCAGATATGCTTACAGCTACCCCCGCCCTACCAGCATATCTGGCTGTCCCGAAGTCGCCGATTTTGACGGTAAGAGGCTTGAAGCTACTGACTAAAACGTTCTATCGTGCGTACAAATGGCATATTCGTGATCATAGAAGTTTATTAACGCGGGATACATACGGTCGGTTTGATGTCTCGATGGACAATGTTGAGCCGATGTAGGTATGCAAGGGCTTTACATGTCTGATAAATGATGACACGAGCTGGGTCTTGATCTAATTTGAAGCTGATATCAGTGACGATACCGACAGCTCGACAAGGACTTACGAATAAACTTCGAGGGAGAATCTGGTCCCATGAGGTCGTCGACGGTACAGATGCAGAGTTCAATGACGAGGACTAGCAAAATGACAATGGAAATATATAGGCTTAACATTGGAGAACAGCTACTCACAGACGTAGGAGCTCTCCCTGAAATAGGCGAACAGATGCACAATATTAGGCTTCGCACAGAAATCACTTCAGTCACAGAAGGAAGAAGTATACGAGACCTACATGTTCAACCCGTGTCATCGCCTCGACCTCGCGCCGTATCGCATGAGAAGGATCCTCCCACTTCACAACCTCCTCGTTATGGATGATTTTCAAAGCGTATTGGAGACCAGTCCGATACCCTCGCGCGAGACGGACGTCTCCAAAGCTACCTTTGCCCAATCTGAATGTACGACCAGTGAGCGGGTAGTGGCCAGAGCGCCGATGAAGACGATGCTTACCGTTGACCAAGTTCCAGCAAAGTCCAGACCTACAGCAAAATTGGGTAATCCACCTTATTGGGAGACTAACGGATAGTACTCACCGATAAGGGGCTATACATGCAGAAGGACAGACCTGTCGGATACGAACTTAGCCAGGTCAGGCTATATGAAGAGTCTTGAACATACGAATTTGTTTAGAGGGAAGACTGACACCTAGAATTATCACGCTGTCGTTCCAAAGCTGAGTCTTTGAGCCCAAGCTTAATTGGCGTTTGTCAACCTGGAATACACAATTATAATGAAGAGATACAAACTTGTTAGGAAGATATAACTCACCCAAGTACGGCGTTGATCATCAAAATTGACAATCATGACTCGGAATAACGGCTGAGTACCTTTCACCTCTGGAATGATCATCGAGCTCTTGATTACGCAGTGTATATCGTTATCTGAGACACAGAACACATGGATAAGGAGAAATAGCAGGCTTCGAGTGCCACTCACTGATATAAGATGACATCTTTTCAGGCAGCCTTAAGGAACATGTACTACCGCAGCCTATGCTGAATTCCTCGCCATACGGTACTGCGACAAAAGTTTTGGAGTCATTCGTCTTCAAGATCCCACATACCGCGGGATTGATGTCGTCCGTAGAGGGATTCATGACAAGAGCTTGACGAAAGCTGCAAGCTGATGGACGATAATAGACCTGACAATCCCCTCAACCTAGAACCTAAAAGGAACCTAAACCCTGGGTATATCCTTCGATCTGGTATCTCCTGGGTGGTTGGCACCTGCAAAGGGGAGTGCAGAGTACTCGTCTGAAGAGGAGTTGGTGTAGGAATCTCTACCTCCGGTCGTAGCCTCCAAATATGCACGAAGCAACTCGATTGCAGGGTAGTATGACTGCAGGACTGCTCGACTGCAAGGCTGGGTGGTCGTGCGACCGTGGGAAAGTCGAGTCGCGAGGTGATTCGATCGCGTAGTCGCAGAATGGCTCGATTGCAGAGTTATGAGGTCGTGGGCTTGCTCAGTCGTGAAGAGAAGCGATGCGACTAAGAGTGTGATGCTCCGAGGTGTGTAGCGACTGGAAGCGACTGGAAGCGACTGGAAGCGACTGGAGATGGTGCGACGCGACTGGAAATATGGTCGGGTAGCTGTAAAGGGTACAACAAGGATGACTAAAGTAGTATAGAGACGTGCAATGCAGGTGGTAGCGCGATCGAGAATAGAATAACGCGACTGGGAATGATGCGACGCGATCGACAGCAGTATGACGCGACTGGAAAGGTGTAACAGAGTCGCTGAGGATGCAAGGCAGTCGCAGTGCAAGAGAGAACTGAAATAGAGTCGCAAGATGCAAGTAAAGCGGTCGACTAGGCTCGCTAACTCATAGAGTCGAGTCGCAATCGTTCTACAGGCCTTTAGACGAACCTAAGACATAGACACGACTGCTTGAAGGCCAATAACAGCCAACAGCTGTGCTAAGTCAAGGAACGATGTAGGGCACTGAGTAGATCACGTCTCAGACTTGTCTGGGTCGCAAAGGGCTAGTACTCGAGTGGAAAGTGAGGGAGGGCGTCACAGGTGCCCAAACTTGCTTGTGCTACCTGCTAAATACATGGTCTTATATACATTTTGGTCCCTACTGGTCTCGATCTAAGATAATGGCTCGAATCGAGGGTGAAAAGCGTCCAGAGGGCGAAGTGAGGGATGAGGATGAAGTCTAAGGAGAGAAACATATGTCAACTGAAGAATAACATAAGGGAGAACTATCTGGCACAAGTAGAGGAGTCATAGAAGCGATAGAACGTGCCGGAGAAACCAAGGGAAATAGTAGCATGTGATAGTGATGGTGCTTGGGCCCAGTGGCTCAGCTCGAGTGAAGGTCATGGAATGTGATGGAAGGTGATGGAATCGAGTCGATACAGTTGCCAAAGGCTTGCGATGAGTGTGCGACTGCAAGGGAAGGCCAGCGACTCTTGTGCGATCGCGATAGAACGAGTCGCAGTGAGGCTACAAGTGTGCGACTGGGGTCGCGCGAATGTTGCTGGGATGGTCCTGGAAAGGTAGTCGGGTGCTAATATGATCCTTGCGACTCGATTGGCAGCCTCGCGACTGTGCTGCGACTCTGGGAACGTGCGATCGCAAAGCCAGCGACTGGGAGGGAAAATGGTCTATAAGCGATCGAGTAGCTGCGATGATGAAGGAAGAGGGATGGTCGAGGTGCTTCCTGGAGCTAGTACAATGCTATATGAGTCCAATTGATGCTTGCGATCCACTTGCGACGTTCTTGCGACCGCTGGAATAATTGATCTATGCCACAAAGGAGGAGTCGAGTCGCTAGGTCAAGAACAGTCGCTACGAGGCCTGCCAAGCGGTCGCGACCTCTGAACCCTGGGCCCATGTGTTATGCGACCGACTGAGTCGCTGCGACTGCCTCGGGGAGCGACTGGGAGCGATATCCAGTGACGTTCTTCCTGATGCGACTGAGATCTGCTAGAACCTGCAATCGTTTGACTTCCTGCAATCCATCCATGCGATTGAGCGACCATGCGATCATCTGGGAGTCGAGTCGCGACCCAATCGCCGCGATCGCGAGCCATTGCGACCGCTATTTAGTGAAAATAAAATATAAGTGCGCTACAGCCTACTGCAGTTGTCAAGACTTCGTTCGGAGTGTACCGGCAACGCTGGTGCGCATCAACGAGGGTCTCCAAGAGTACATCAGCATCGAACGTTCAATTTTCGACGTTTAAATCCAAGCCAGCTGGGTAGATCCAGATGCATCCAGATTTCGGATGGATAAAAACCTCCCGGGCTCCCATCGGATTATTCCGGATAGACGATGATCTGCCGTGCACCTCTCCCAGACCTACGTCAATTTTCATTTCCTCCTGGAGGTCCATCGTGAGGATGGATGGAATCTCTTTAGTAGCCAACGTGGGTCTACCACCAGCGTCCCGGCTGGGAGTCTGTGATGTACTAGCTACAGCGCGTCCCGCGTTAATCTCTTCGTTCCTGCCCCACGCCTAGATAGAGACCATCCATCGTCCTGAGAAGAAGCCCGATGGGATCCCTGTTGGCCAGGGCGAGAGCCGTATGGACTGGGGTCTCTGTTTACCAAACGTAGGTGTGCGGGCCGCCCGCCCGCCCGCCTACTAACCGCAGCGGAAAATAGGAACTGAAAGTCGTCGACAGCGAGTGACAGCGAGTACTAGGGGTCGCATGCAATTGGCAGACCTCGCGGAGGATGCCCTTGCCGTCCGTCCTGGTGAGCCATTCTGTCACCGTAGCATCAACCTACTACTACAGCCCAACGTCGGGACACCAGAGCAACAAGTCTTGCAGTAGACGCGCTTATATTTGCCCACGCCGAAGGTCATTATGAGCCATAGCCAGCACAGAGAGAGAGATATTGTCTTTAGCTATTGATCACTTCCACGAACGCAGCGTGACGTGTGACGCTTAATACAGTACGACCGGGCGAGCAACTTTGAATCCTTCCGCGCATAACGAGCTCCTTGTATCTACCGCGAGCAGCCGTCGGTAATGACCGCTGCTCATCTCAGTCCTAATCCTGTCCGCATCAGCGCCGAGGAGCGATACTGACCACTCCCAGTCTCGCAAACCACATGGGAGAAACCAAGAGCAGGCCAGGCGGGAGCACGCGCAGCGTGGTCGACAACATGTAGCCGACCGCACGCCGGTCACCCAGCTACAAAGACGACAGAGCATAAAAATCCTCCTCCGATCTGGGATAAAGCGCAGGGGTGGCCTCGCACGGGGTGAACACCTGGTGAACGAGTCGTACCAGGAGCGCAATGGTTCTGTGATATGAGAGCATCTTCCGAAGGAGGTCTGTGCTATTGAGGACTCGTCGCGCCGCTGGAGGGCTCCGAACATGTTTATAGGCCTCCGCAAGATACGCCTCTCTCATGACCTCAATCTCGGCGTAGGCACAGTCGACCAGAACGTGCGCCTCTGTCTCCACCATTTCGCAAAGACGAAAGAAACGACAGATCCGCCGTGCGCGGGGCGTAGAGGGGACGGTGCGCCGCCCCTGTTCGATGCCGAGCGGGTGCTCCGCGCACATGAAGCGGGTGAGCGCGCGTCGATGCTCAGCGTTGGGAACCAGTAAGTAGTCGCGGAAGCGAAGTATTGCGTTGATGCATCTTCCGCGATTGTCGATCTCCACGCGATGTGCCAGGAGAGGGAGGCGGACGGACGCCGCAACTCGACCTGCGAGATGTTCCTGCATATAGTCGGAGACCGCGATGAGGACGCCGCGCACTTGGCCGTTAGTAAAGCGAGTCGGGTCTTTGTATGCGAAGTCCAGAGGAACAGGGAGGTTTCGTAAGGTGTGCCATATATCCGAGATCCAAGAAGGAGACTTATCCCGCGCCATTCGTAGAGATGTAGCCAGCGCAAGGCTTGGTAACCTCGGCACTCCTTCCAGTAGGTATAGGAGGTACCGAAGCACTAAGGAGACACGTCGATACGTTAGAGGTTGGACGCCAGTCTCGGTCGCCAGTACCACAGTCATGGAGCGGCGCTGGAGGCCGAGAACTCGCTGCCAAAACATATGTTGAACCTCGATCAATGAGTCGATTGCAGACTCTTTAACTTCGGGGGTCACCTCGCAGCCAGCGGTGAGGTGCGGGTCTACCCGCGCGGAATAGAGGGCACGACAGGCCCACGCAGGGAGCACCTGCAATCTTGCGTGAGGACACTGCTCGCTTCTCTCGGTGGGCAGCAAAGATACACCGGGTTGTGGAACAGAAGATGACGCCGACATATGGGTACCGGTCGACGATATCCAGACGCACGCCATTGACGAAGAGGTCGGGCGCTGGCGAGGGAAAGGGCCCGAAAATCATGCACTGAGACTTCATCTCGTTAATGGGTTGTCTCCGAGCAGTGTGAGCCGTAGGGAAAACCCCAGGCCTTACCAGAACACTCGCGCTGATTACTCGTATCAAATATTGGGTTAGGGTTTACTCGAATCCCACAGACATTTATTGTCGTCTAAGTCGTGAGGTTGTCCTTGCCGGTGTTAGCTGTCATGGAGGCCTGTGGACTATAGTCTGTAGTATGGACGATTAGGAAGCTATTGAGAAACGGTGGACGCTATCCGGTAGTTCATGTGTGTGTCGTAGTCGCAACCGAGGTATTGTTTTGCTTCCCGCCAAAACATGATTTGCCCCTCTAAAGAGAAAACAGAATCGGCCTGACGTTGTAGGTCCATACCATCAACAGAGAATAGATCATAACTCGGGTAGCATATGTAGTTCATAAGGGCAAATACATGGGCATAATGCGTGAGAACGTGGGCATATACATACGGATAGCATAATGAATGAAAGGCATATAGGTCGGGACGCAAAAGCCATGTATGGTGTTGCGGGGTGATAGCTGCGAACGTTAGATAGTTTAACGACCGTGCACTGGGGGGGGAAGCGGTCTTCGATCTCGGTCAGTCGCATTCTTGAATCGTTCCGCGAGACTGTGGCATTAACGTTGATCAGAAAGATCATTGGAAGATGAGTTGACCGACAGCTTACTCATTGAGATGTGGTGGTAAGGTCAAATCAACTTCAACCTCTTTAATGTTCAGCTTCAGTAACTGGTGCGGGAGAAGAGTCTTCAACCATGTCTCATCGTAGAAACATCGGGGTAGGTTAGGCACAGGTTTTGCGGAAGTCGAGATGCGTAGAGGGTTGGCTAGCCTGATACGAGGAAAGTCTCCACGAGTCGATTGCCCTGCCGGAGTCCAGTGAGTGCTTAGATGGAGTGCATCCAAAGCGCGCAGAAACTCAGTTAAAGCCTTGGATCGCCACGGTAGAGCCTTGATGTTGTAAACCTCTTCACTGTCTTTACGGTCGGCTTCGTCGTCGCTATGACCATTTGTGATTAGCGAGTTGATGTGCTAGTAGGTAATAACAGTCTGTTAGTTCTGAGCAACAGAGGTTTCAGGACAAAACTTACATCACGTAGATGTATAAGATCTGCGCAGTTTACTACCACCTGGCAGCGACGTTTACACAGCTAGAAACAAGAGCGACATGCGTGAGTTGAAGTGAATGCAGTGTGAGTCCAATGACATACGCCGCGCCTTCGTCCGTAACTAGCCTTGCCCATGACTATAATCGAGTTCTGTGGATTCAACTGGTTACTGTACTGGGCCGCTAGCCCGGGAATATGACGAAGCACTGCATCCTGGACCTGCGAGATGTCCTGGATCATAGCATTATCATACGTTACATATATCTGTGCAATTCCCAAAGCCGCTTGTTGATTCCACGGCCCCTTAGCCCATTTTCCTCCAACGGCAAGGCGAAGATTACGAGTCTCGGGTGTGACGAACGGTCCGGGTATCTTCCCTGCTTTGTGAAGCGCAATTTCCTGCTCCGAAGGGCATGGTGGAAAAGGATCCGCCGCCGACGCACGTCCTTGGTGATGAGCAACAAGTGCGCGAATTTGACCCTACAAGTGTTATGTTATGGCGATCGGCTGGAGCTCTCGAGTATGCGTGAAAGCCCGCTTACCTGGAATTTCACGTACTTCGGGTTGCGATGGACCGGCTCTGATTGGCGGTTCCTTTTGCCGTTTTTATTAGGCGTTTCAGGATCTTCAGCAGGGGGAGCTTCCGAATCCTCGATGCCCTTGTGGTTCGCCAACTTCTGGAGGACTCCGAGATATTTCCTCATCAGCTTTTCGAGTCGTTGAGCCCGCAAGTCTTGATATTGATGTACATTCTTGAGAAGATCCACGGTCTCGTAGGCGTTCTAGGAGAGAACACTTGTTAGCGGCTGACGATAAAGACGGAACAAGACTCATGGCAACCTGTGGATCGAAAAGCTTGCAAATCTTCTCGCGCTATAATTTATGGTTAGTAAACATTCATCTTTGGGTACAACACAGACAAACTATATCTTGTAATTCCAGAGTCAATTCTTCTGCGACTGGATCTGTGGCAAAAAGCTCAGTGAGGTCTATTTCGGAAATCTCTTCCTCTGGAACGTCCATGTCTATGTCCTCATCTACATCACGTCGCAAATGCTCCGCTTCCCGGTTAAACAGAGGTATTGCAGCTAGGACAGGAGAAATATTAGTATGTTAGAATACGAACACAGTATGAGAAAGTTGCAACGTACGCTGCTCTCGTCCTTTCCCTTTGTCCACTCGGATAGCCTCTTCTGGAGGAATATCCTGGTTAACAAGCACTTTCTTCCTCTTAACTGCACGCGCTTGACCGGACGTATTACCAGGAGGGGAAACGCTAAGGGTCAAGTGGGTAAGTCGTACATAGAGCGCCACCCAATTTCTTGGGACTTACGTCGGAGGGAGCGTTGACTCATGATGTGCAGATGTCGGCGGTGCGTTAGGACGAGCAGGCTCGCCAACATGATGGTTAGAAGTAGTAGGCACGGGCAAACCGCACTGTCCTCCCATTTCCGACGTAGGTACGCTCTCGATTTGAGTAGATGCACCTTGGACCTGAACGACTGCAGGAGGTTGAAAGCGAGGTTGAACAGCCTGGAGAGTAGAAGGTAAAGGGGTCTGTGAAGCTAAGATCGGTTTTGGGGCAGCTGGCACTCCGGAATGCACTTGAGACGGCGCCTTGAGACGGCCCTGAGGATGAGAGGACGACGGTATCCGAGCGACAGAGGGCGTGCTGGATGCGATGTGCTGCTGATGCTGGCGCGACAGACCCGAGATGAGCTTGGGGGTAGCTGGGACTCCGGAATTGGTAAGATCTCCTTGGACTTGGGGAGGCGCCTGTGGACGGCCCTGAGGAGTAGAGGACGACGGTGTCCGAGCAACAGAAGGCGTGCTGGATGAGGGATGCTGCTGATGCTGGTGCGATAGACCCGAGATGAGCTTGGAGGTAGCTGGGACTCCAGAACTGGTAAGATCTCCTTGGACTTGGGGAGGCGCCTGTGGATGGCCCTGAGGAGTGGAGGACGACGGTACATGGGCGACATTGGGCGTGTTGAATTCGGAACGCTGCTGATGCTGGTGCGACAGACCAGAGATGAGCTTAGAAATAGCTGGGACTCCTGAATTTGTAGGATTCCCTGAGATCTGAGACGACGTCTGAGGGTGGCTCTGAGGAGTAGCGAGCGACGATCCTTGTGCGGAAACAGGGGTATTGGACCGGAGATGTTGCTGGTGTTGTTGGGAAAGGCCTGGGATGAGCTTTGGGGTAGCTAAAACCCTGTTTTGAGCAGGCGCTTGAGCCTGCAACGATGCCGAAGGGATCGCCTGAAGTGCGACAGATAAAGGTGCCTGTGCACCGGAGGGATCAGCAGATGGTGCCGGCAACGCATCAATATCCAAATCCCCACGGTATGGTAAGGACGAAAGACGCTTTTGTGGTTTAGAAGCCTCAGCCTGAAGGCGAACGGGTATTGGTTTAGGTCGACGACTTTTACGGCGAACAAGTGCTCCGTAGAAGTCTCCCTGATCGGCATCGGTATTACTGGATGTGTCAGACATATCTGAGTCTGTGAAATCCGTTACTTGACATATCGCGAATAAGAGCCATATTGACGTACCATCATTGGGTTCACGTTGAGCATCCACTGCTTTGACGGTCATAGTGCCCAAAGTGATGCTGAGTTCCTCTAGCTCTTCTTGCTTAATTTGGCGAGAAGGTTCAGACGCGTGAACGCTCCCTTGAGTGGATCCGTGAGAAGACGAAGCCAGCGGAACAGTACCAGGCGGCGGTAGAGCACTAGATGTCGGAACGGCAGGAGGCGCTTGCTGCCGCTGTGTGGGTTGGTGGCCAGGCGGAAGCATGTTAGGAAACGCTGTCGCCGGACGTTGCATCTACAAAAAGACTTTAGGTTGCGCGCCGCATCTCCTGTGATCTCGTACCTCAAAGAAATGTCTGGAGAAATAGCGATCTTGAACTGGCTCGAGTGGATACATGCCGGGTCTTAATGGGAGGAGAGGGCGAGAAGCCATCGCCCTTTGCACAGGCTCAAGAGAATCATGAACATAATCGAGATGTGGATGTATGACTCGAACTTCGATCACCAGGATAATTAGCATTCACGATATTTAGCATCCGCATGAGCACGCACCTTGTTTTAACTGCGAAGGCTGGTCCATAGTCCGTGGGCAGGGAAGGGGGCTGGAGGCAAAAAAGAAGAACCGAGAATGGAGGAAAGAAGATTGAAAGCGGAAGATAGAGTACCGTGAACAGTAGAAGGAATCCGTACAGGGTACAGGAGAATGGAACGGCGAATAGAGAATCAGGGAACGGGAAATAGAGACGAAGAGGGTCAGAAGGGTCGAGATGTGGACTTTGAGGGTAGAAGTAGAAGAAACGCAGCGGTGCAGGGACGTTCAAACGTAGGGATGTAAAAGGGCTAGGAATAGGAGAGCAAGGGAACAAGGACGAGGGTGCGACTCGCGAGGGAACAAGGGACCTTCGAGTTTAATCTATATACGTGGCACGGCGTCGGAAGATCTAAGTAACAGGGACCATCTACCTGAGGCCGGGGCTGTGCGCGAAAATTCGGGTGAAAAAACGACAGGATAAGCGGGCCAGGAGCAAATGGCGCTGGATAAAGGTAGGCATCTGCCCACGTTGACTCATGCAACGCACGCTGGAACAGACTTCGCGGGATGGAGTCATCGTAGAGATATTATCGGTGCTTCATTACACTGAATGCGCAAAAAAATCAATGAACAGGTTCGTATGAACCCATAATTGATCATCCGTGAGTTCAGAGGGTCAGCGAAGATGATTACGAGTGAGTGAGAGTGGAACTCACGTTTATCAGGGGAGCCCAGAATAGACGATTCTGTAGCGATGCGGACGCCGATCCTATGGATGATTGTCGAGGACCCCTCAGGATTCCCGGAAGTACACCAAGGCGGCCGTTCCAGAAAATTGGCCGATTTCGACCCGTGTCTGGGGCGTTTACGCTGACTCTGTCCGAACTACAGCATAGCTCATGGGCGCCTATCTGGTCAGATGTCCGGATTCCTGAACAGCCTATGTTTCTCTCGTTTTTGCTCGTAAGCCTGCAATTTGAAGCATGTATACACAAAAATGCTTATAAACTCGTCGCACTATGAAAAAATTCTATCGCAACGGTGACTCCGTCTAAAGTGATCGCAGCTCGGCCAAGGGAAAGGAACTAAGCGCACAAGCGCCGCGGTCCGGCTGCTAGCTTCAACGACCTGCCATACTTCGTCAATGTGTGAGGAACAGGAAGGTGACGATTTCTTGCAAAAAACACATATACAACTGCTCATGGTATCACATAGTACAAAGTCGCCGGCTCCGAGTCGAAGAACACATACAGTCCAGATGTTGTGAGCACTCTACAATATCCGAACTCAGTTTCGCATATGGCTTCATCGTCCGGACGTCGACATGGCCTTGCTGAAGCTGAGACTTCGATGTCCGGACTAGCTAAACGACCTCTCGCGTCTGCAATCTGGCCCAGAAACTCCGCGCGACTCTAGGACAGTCGTAAGTGACACTTGTCCACCATCGGTTGCACGCATCCCTCACAATCCGTGTGCTGTCAGAGTATATAGTGGCCGAGGCTATATAGAAACATATTCAAGGCTACACGTAGGACTTCTGTGCCCTCCCATGACGAGTTTACAACCATTCATGCAAACCTCGTACAAATAAGCTTGATATGCAGTCATATACAGCTGAGTTAATGTGTGCAAACACAAGAACTGAAAGTATTCGATGTAATGTATACTAGTGTACAAGTAACTTGAAAGTATCCCTAACCGAAGGAAACTATGAGTAAGGCGGACAATGCCTACAGCCAGAGGCGCAAGGCGCAACTGGACGATTCAACCATTCCGCGTGATGGGTGATTTCACAGCCGGAGATTCAAATTGCCTTCGTATCGTCTACTCTGACCTACTCTTCGCTAGTACTGTCATCTATTCTAATATGTTTGTAGAGTCGTTCTATAGTGTGCGGAAGAACCCAAGACGGCTGTCCCCCTTGCGTGAGAACAAAGGCTCTGAGTCTACCGTCGGTGGCTTTCATCGTACTGCCCTGCTCAAGAGGCGTCCATACCAGCGGCGCTACGCTCCCACAGATCCAGCACTGGTACTGCCCAAGACGATATTCATGTATGTAAATATCGTCTTTCTTGACTTGTGAGTTGCTGTGGAGCGGCGGAGGGGAGGGAATGCGGTGATCCGCATGACTTTGGAAGTATCTGAGAACTATATTAGTGTCTCGCATCTTCCTGTTCTGGCACGTCACAGAATCTGCGGAAATCTATCCACGCTGTCGTGAGCCAAATCATTCCGATAGCCAATGTGAATATTACGAACAGGTTGTGTGTCAGTGAGCGATGACCCTTGTGCGGCATTTACTAAACCGGAATCATGTTTGTTGCTGTTACCGGCGAACATAAGATCATGAACATGGTACCCTTTATATTGTCAGATACTTACGAGGGCTGGTTATCTCGTTCGACATTGTTATCGGGAAGCGCGAAACGGACTGTCTTCAGCCTGAAACTACAAATTTAGTGTGGCGTTAGGTTTACCAAGAGTAAACGTACCAGTCTCCATCATCCCCATCGTCATCTGAAGCATTGTGCTGGGAGTCCTTCCCTATATCGAGCGGAAATTGTTGGAACCAAGGGAGGATTATTACGGTTGGATTGTCTGCGGTGGCATCCAGTGTAAACGTAAGGTCAAATGTTTCGATACCGGGCTGGTTCATTCTTGGGAGCCGACGAGGGAGTACTGGAAGTTGAACATCAACATCAGAGGTGGGCGGTTTTGGGTGGTATCGACTCTATCGAGAGACAAAAATGGCGTCAGAGAGACTAGTTGGTCTAATCTCCGTTACTGAAACAACTAGACTAATTGATCAGTTATGAAACTCCGACCGTGGAGAGTAGTAGATAGACGCTCCAGTAAACAGACAGACGGCTAGACTAGTTAGTCTGATCTCAGTTACTGAAGTCTAACGATTACACAGAATCGAGTAGTTTCTGCGAATCTCCGCACGAAATCCAGTCAGAACTCTGACCTTCGCAAATCGAGCTTCGAGCTTCGACTTCGCTTAAGCTTCAGAGCTTCAGAGCCCAGCGATAGTCTCAGCTCCGGGAGTCTGTCCAGACTCTGCGCCTAGACTAACCGCAATACTAACCGAGACAAGCGATTTAAGGGTGCAAACTGGCATCATGCAACGCATGCCTTCAGGCCTTCAGGCAGGCCGTGTTCTGCTTCTCAAGGAAGGTCTGATGGCTGCTTCCGTCCGGGTCTTAAACTGCGCTTTTGTACGTTGCGTGTCCCACGCCGCCGTTGTCCGCCCTTCATCCTGAGATGTCCGCTTTTTGGCTAGTTGTACGCTCGCTGTCGAACATCCCTACCGTCATTCTTACTAGGTGTGCGCTTGATTATGGATTCCTGACCTGTAGCATGTCGCTCAAAATGACTTAGGCGCCCGGCTCAAGATCCTCAGGTCTCTGGCCAGTCATACATTTTCCCCATCTTGATCAAATTCCTTGTTAGAGAGGATGCGGAAGCGTTATCACGGATCCTAGATTGCATCGACATCGACGAGGACTCACCTGACATTGCTGAGCTCATCAAGGCTCTTGACCACCACGAGAACCTCTGGGTCGGTTTACAATGGTATCCGATTTACACAGCTTCAGGAGCGTACATCACAACGGACTTCGTGTAAGAGAATCTGTTCAATCTTCTGCTACTGCATTGAACTGTCTGCACAGTAACGACATCAAACCTTTATGCTCGTCCTCTCATCCTGGGTTTCCGTATCGCCGGGCGCGAACCTTGGGCGAAGCCTTCGCGTTCATCCTGCTGAAAGGGAGCAGACCCCGATTGCGACAATATGGGTTAGAGTTTTCGTCCTTCTCACACGGTGCAAATTCCGCTGCGACAGCACAAAGTACGTCATTTTTGCAACGCTCGGCTACATGATATCTTGAGCTCTCCACTTCGTGTCTTGTAGGACGTACTCCACCGGACCCAGCTACCTCTCCAGGTCTGGATACATACTTAGCCCTGTCTGAGATCATGTCTCACTCCATGGCAGCTGCCAATGTGCCCGAGTTACATATTGGTGCGTCATTCCCTTTCTCAGCATCAACCTTACCTGCTTATGAGACGCTCTCAAGAAGGCGAACAAAATACTATCGCCTTTGAGCCCACCTTTCTGCAGACACCAAACAGTCTCCGATTACTTCAGCTCAATACAGCACAGATGGATAAGTACTTCGACGAGATTCGGCGTACCGGGCGCTATGGAGCAGTACTAGGGCGTGCGCAAGGGAATATGGACTGGGTCCTTGTTGGACGGAAAGCGGATGTTCTGCGTTTTTCAGACAGGTTCGAGTTGAAACAAGATTCTTATTTTAGCATGTGCAGCCTTGTATGCGGGCTTATACTTGGCATCGTTGCGGTGTTCATTTTGCTAGCCGTGTAATGCTGTAATCATTGAAGGTTCTGATTTGTATCGAACGCGAATGTACCCATACACGTCGGACCTGTAACCTACTATATCCCAAGCACCATACATATAGTCAGACAGGAGTTTTTCACCAAGGCAGCAGTACAATCTTATGATGCTCCGATGGTGTAGGTGATGTCCTTCGCACTACTAGGGAGGGCGTGGACTAAGCCTGCGACCGACACCGGCATAGGTGGCAGTTCGACTGCCAAAGTCGCACCAGTATATAGGGGCTAGGGCCAAGGAGCCGGTGCAGTACACATGGAGACGCAGGGCTGTGGCCTCAAAGACCTTGACGTCTGGGAAGAATGGTTTCAAGAGAATACGAAACCGATGCTGGAGTTCCTTAGCCACCTAATCACGAGCAGTGCGCGACACACGACCCCAAGTGAGGAGCTCCGTAGTGCTTAGAAAGAAGAGAGTGCCAAAGATAAGTCCGAGACTCAGCCTGCAAAGATGTTGTGAGCACAAAAGGCCTAGAAGAAACTGTCGGAGTACTCACACGGGGAGCCTGAAGTATCGGAAGTATAATGGGCAGTGTGTATGCTGCCGGTCAGAGATAGAGCTGTGACACAAGGGCAAGTGATGAGGAAACATGGCTGAAACAACTATGTGAAAAGGCCGTCGCGTTGGAAGCCTTATATATCGGGCCGAAGTTGCTGTGACCCTGACCCAGCCTGTGACCCTGACCCAGCGTTGCAGCCAAGTCAGGCCTGGAAATCCGTCGTGAACGGAGACGAATATTTTTGGTATGGTCCGTCAGAGCGTGATGCAACGTTCCGAACGACATGAGTCAACTTAGCAGGAACACAAGAATACTTAGCAGTTTATTTGATATCTGCGGCATGGTACAGGGTTCTGGGGACGGCTTACCACATATTCTCGCCGTTGCGATGAGCCAGTAAGCACTACGCGGTATGGATGAAATGGCTCTTCGAAGTTCGAGTTCTGATGTGGATAGCGGCAGGACTCTGGGCTGTTGCGTAGAACTGCAGGCCCAACTGGATCCCTATATCTTGAATCAACTTGCGAGATGGCGAAGCCTATGCAGAACCCTTGGGACATACACGGACTGTTTGAATAGGGCCAGAGGTCCGTGAAGACCTCGGATCCAGTGAGCATACCCTTGACCTCCGCGCCGACCTGCTCTTCAGGAATCTGGAAGTCCGGCTCTGCGGGGGGGGGGGGGGGTCATGGAGATGCGTGGGTGTCAGATACAGCGCGCCTAACGCAGTCTGTTTGCGCTCCTCCTGCTTCGTTCACTCAATACTGTCTCTGCCCTTTGACAGTACGTTGAGGTCGGCGGGTAGGTTGATCACTGTGGAGGCACCCGCGAAACGTCGTCAGAATGTGTCCATTTGTGATACAGCGTTATTTGATTACGCAAGGGTTCGAACCAGTCTAATGTTTCCTCGAACAGATGTGCAATCAGAGTCGCTCCTTCGCTTCAGTCAAGATCGCGAACGCTGTGTGCGGTGTGCATACCCTGTGTGTCAACATGCACATAAGTGTGCGCAACTAATGTTAATATACAGTACGTGAGGAATACGAAAGGAAGTGAGCTGACATCCGCTGGATCATCGTCGTATATCGCTTGTTCTATGAGTTTGATCGCCTCCAGTTGTCCGTCCGGGGCTTAGGTGACTGACTTCTTTTTATCTGTATCTATACAGTCCGCTGAAGTTTGTCGCGATGTTGCTGTTGGAGCCCCTGTGAGTGTCGCACCGGACGGGGGAGTCGAAGTCGACGGCGAGTCTTTACGAGACTTCAGCGACGCGACGATCTCCCTAAACGGATTGTATGAGGACGGCTGCGCAACATTAGGATCCGGATCCTTCTTCACAACAACTGGAGCCTTCTTGTTGAAGTTAGGCAGACGTGGTTTCGGCTTCGAAAAGAAAGACGAGTCGGATTTAGCGGTGGTCGGCTCTTCACCCGTGGGTTTGGCCTCCTTCTTGACATTAGGCGCGGGCTTCGTGGACGTTGCCACTGCCAGTTTCTTCGTAGGAACCGCTTTCGACGACGACGCCATCTCGTCTGCTTTGCGCTTTTTATTTTTTGGATCTGTCTCGCACAATTAACTCTATTAATTGGCCAAACGAACCGGCGTGACTCACCCTCAGCTGATCCCTCGGCTGCCGGCGTCTTTGTTTGACTTTGCGGCAGTAGCGCACGCCATTTACGAGTGAGGCTCGCTGCCATATCCTGAATCGCTGCGTTCACAAGGAGCGATAAAATGCCAGCAGTTAGATTACATTTTTTTCATTCACTCAGACGTTGAATAATTAGGGCGGAGAGCGTAATCAAACGTATCGCATGTGTACTGTCGGGGCCGTATCTTCGTACCCGATTTCTCAAAAAGTAATCGAGGGAAGTTGGCTGTGGGGGAAGGCGCGAAGCTCACCTGCTGAATTCGACGTCTTAAATGGTCTCAAGTCTCGCGCTATTAGTGACGTTTTGAGGCATTGGAAGGTCATCGGTAGCCGATCAAGGATCTGTGATAGCTCGGTATGAGATGGATTGTCTGACAAATTTTGTGACAATGCTCACATGTAGAATCGGCATCGTAGTCGTCGTAAATGGTGAATCTGACTCGGCACTCTCCTTCAACCACGTCTTCGTAATCTCCATCGCGACCTCGCTCTCCTACCAGGCACGAAAGTAATGGTTAGCAGCATTATCACGAATATTATTCAGTATCTCGATCCGAGTGGACGCGTCCACTTTTGAGATGCCGTAGTCGTCGATGAGACTTGTTAGCTTGGTGACGACGCCCGCACCAGTAAACGATTGTGGCTGGATTAGAGGTCGTACGCCCGCGACAAATTTCTCTTCGAGGTGTTCAAGAGATAGCCCGAATGAGGCCGATGGTTGTGGTTGCCAGTGGCACGCTGAAGTAGCAATGGCCTGTGGCCCTGCTGGTGCCGGAGATATTGGAGTCGAAGGGGACAGTGCTGAAGGGTGAGGTGAGTAAAGGACGTATGGCGAGAGCGTTTCTTACAGCAGATCTTGTTGTGGAGGCAAAAGCCAAAAGAAAGAAGCAAGAGCAGCCTGGCAGGAGGCTGTCATTGGAACTGAGGCTGTCAGTAATTAGCGGTGGTCATGTGGACGCAAGATGGACTAATAGATGATAGCGTCGTATGGGATGGATGCTGACAAGAATAGTGTGCACGTTGCTGTGGCTGATCGGGGATATATGGAGCTGAGTAATGTGACAGTTGTGATGGCGGCGGTGAGTTGACGGTCAGCTGTGGACTAAGGAGAACATTGTGAGTGGAAATCGGGGCTGAAAACAGTTACAGACGCACTCGATCATCATATGCGGCGGACTCAATGACGGATGTGCTTGTGAAGGCGCGCTCAGGGGAACGCTGGTCGGGGTAGAAGTAGGAAACGAGTGTCGGAGGGTTTACGGAGGACGACGATGGCGTCGCTAGATCAGAATGGAGGACAAGCGTGAGCAGAGTGGCATTTGTGAGGCGCTGTGCAGCGTGCTCACCCGTTATGGAATCGGGCCCAAAGTCGCTGAAGTTCATGGCTGGCTGTGCATCTGACAGACCTGCCCCTGAGGACATGTTCGCCGACTGGCCCTCCCGATCATTATCCGCGGTAGTTGTAGTGTTATACAGGTAGGCTGGCAATGTCGATATCAGCACACGCCGCTGGGCGTCACGATCTTCATTGTAAGGTCGTCCTCAATGATATCATAGACGGACGATGCAGGAGATTCGCAACATCTTAGACATGCCGTCATGGATGGCTTCGTACATGCACCAGACACGGAGGGTAAAGGCGGTAATCGGTTGAGAATCGTGTGCATGCCGAGATACGGTGGTGGGATGAGGCCGTGAGCGAGAGACGGGGCTGAGTCAGCGTCGCTGGGGGTGTGGACGAATGCACAGGCGACAGAAAATCGACACGCCGTGCGAGACTTCAGATATGGTACACCACACCACATATAAGCACTCGGAAAGGAGCGACAATATGGCACGCAGCCTGAAGCCCATCGGATGCGGTAGGCGAGATAAGGAGGGTGGTGTACGTGCACTCGATGTAGCGCTGGAGATTGGGGATGGGCTGAGTTGCAAGCTATACGTAGGCGCAGACGGGGCAGTGAGGTCCGCGTAACGGAAGTCGAAGATATGCCTTCCGTGGCTGCAGCCGGTGGCGAAGAAGGCAGGAGCGCAATTGGGCTGGAGGCATACCCGCGAGCTGCGAGAAGCACAATGCGACGATGGGATCGTACGCAGCGGAGGGTGGCAAGATGCCGCCAGTGAGGAAGAAGGGCAGGGCGCGGTTGAAAGCGTAGGGCGTGGTATGGGTATTAGCGATGGCGAGGGCTATTAAGGATCGGCGTACGAGCTGGAGGATTGCAGGATGGCGGCGAATGCGTCACGCGTTCACGCCGCAGTGGTAAGTGCTACGAGAACAACGGAGGTTAATAAAAGCGACTGAAAATAGCCGTGTACACGTACCATGGATGCCTATTACATTGCTGGTATCAGTGCTAGTTATGCACGCGTATGTTTGTCTTTGTTTGGCGCACTTAATAAACGTTTGCGCCGAGCGCGTACAAAACTGGCATAAGTTAGTTCAACCTGCGTCGAAGACGGCCACCCAGCACTTCCCGCCTCCTGGTGCGTGTGTTACCGCATCCTTCACTCACTCACTCTCTGTTTGCTCGAAGGGGCGTTGCGCCAGTCAAATATTTTCGGAGTCTCAGACCGAGACACTGGAACTTGCTGTCTGCGTCTTCAACCCTCTTGAGTAAGAACCCCTGTCTACCTTTTTCTGCTTATTTCTTTTTCGACCGTAAAACGTTGACGAAACCCTAGATAGTGATGGCAAATTTTACGGACCCCAAGGTACGTCTCTTGCGAGTTATGCGCCTAAGAAACTAACCTGAATGTCCGACAGCTTGTGTTTGACTGCCAGACCCAGGATCGACTTCTTGAGGTCATAGAGACCTCTCTTGACCTCGAAGAGCACCTGAGAACGGCGATCCGGGATGCAGCGGTACGCGAAGAACTCGATTTTGGTGATACAGAAGGCGCACCAACATGGCTTGGTCCTTCAGAACCCTGCGTGGTGTGCCGGTCCCCCAAGTGTCACACTACTTCTGCCTTTTCTGCCACATCAAACACGTCTTCGCCATGTACGAGTCCCCCCAACTCTCCACGACTATCCCCCGCTCTCAGTTCTTGTGCACAGCCCCCCATCAACCGTGATTTTCCCTGTCGCTTCCCTTCCGAAGCGGCCAACTCATCCTCAACGCCTGGCCCTCTATCTGAACCATCCATCCCGGCTTCTCCATCGAAGAAGAAGCTTCGTAAGAAAGCATACGACAAACGCAAGCGGAAACAGCAAAAGGCCAGGAAGAATGCTTTGAAGGATGCCTTCGACTACGTCCCGCCTCTATGGCTGGCCGACAAGTTCCCCGAAGAAAGTACGATTTTCGGTGAATGGTCCGCACATGACGCAACCCGCTGCCAAGGCGCCTGGCTTGGAAGACAGATGGACGGATGTGAAGATGGCGTGCCAACCCTAGCAGAACTTCTGAAGGCTGGAATGAAGCTTGAACCATGGGATGGATGGTATGCATCCTCGTCTGTCTTCATGGCCGCATGCTAACAACTCGCAGTAAACCGAAGGTCGTTGTTGATAAGGCGGGCCGTGTGGTCACATTCCTTGCTGGGAGACCCACAAATGACCCGACTTGGTCGACAACCATGCACCGTGTTCAAGAAGCTACGGACGAAGCACATAAACAGCTTCGGTTCGGCAACGATCAGTGTATCCCACCTCCTCCTGGAGGCTGTGAAGAGAACCGGCGGAGTGGCTTCAGAACTGCTACAGCCGGCGTCTCCTATGGTGGTGGACAAAAAGTACGTTTCTCTAACTCTGACCCATACTGCACTAAATTGATGTACGGTCTTGAGGAACCTGGCTTCCTCAAGCATACCCCCCATAACCAGCACGTGCTGGACAACTACTTTGCAAATCCTCATGTTCAACGTGCGCTGGGGTTCGGTAGTTGTAAGTCTTCCTATGGCATCTTTTGTCAACATATGCTAAGCATAATTTATAGCTGCCTTTGCTTATATTGCACCGGATATGTTCGCATATTACCGCGACACTATGAAGGCGCTCCACAGCAACAATCCGAAACTGCGTCGATTCTACAAGGGCACAATATTCCCTGTCGTCACTGTGAACTTTGGGCCACAGGCTATCTCTGTCAAGCACAAGGACCACAACAACCTTGCTGATGGTCTTTGCTGGATCCTTGCAAACGGAGATTACGACCCGACGCGTGGAGGACATCTTGTCCTTTGGGAGCTTGGCCTTGTGATCGAGTTCCCACCTGGGTCCTCAGTTCTCATACCTTCAGCGGTCATTGCTCATGGTAACGTGGCCATTCAACCAGGTGAAGTCCGCACATCCATGACTCAATATGCGGCCGGAGGTTTATTCCGCTGGGTTGAATACGGATTTAAGACTGAACCGAACTTCAAGAAGGCCGAGCCGAAGCGAGCTCGTAAGGTAATGGAGGAGCGACCAACCCGGTGGCGGGAATCTATCAAATTGTTTCCGAAGTACAAGAACCTGGCCGAGGCTCGGAAACTTGTATTCAGCTAGATCTTTTAATACGCGGTACCGATGATCTATTATATAGCGAGTTAATATTGTATGTCTCTGTCACATTTACTGAAGCTCGTCGTCGCTGCCAACGATTAGGCGCGACGCCAGGTAGATATCGCTCAGCGTGGACAGCGCGGGCCGTCGCGACGACGATGTCACCGTCGGAAAGTGCGAACTCCGTCATTAGTCGACCGAGGTCTGAGGATGCGCCAGTCACTGTTGGATGATGGTGGGCGATGATGCATCGTGTGTGGAGGCGGACACGGTCGGCGAAATCAGCACATTTACTGAAGCTCGTCGTCGCTGCCAACGATTAGGCGCGACGCTAGGTAGATATCGCTCAGCGTGGACAGCGTGTTCGTGGCGCGGGCCGTCGCGACGACGATGTCACCGTCGGAAAGTGCGAACTCCGTCATTAGTCGACCGAGGCCTGAGGATGCGCCAGTCACTGTTGGATGATGGTGGGCGATGATGCATCATGGGAGGCGGACACGGTCGGCGAAATCAGCACTGATGTCGGACTGCACTAGTCTTCGCCACTCAGCCTCAGTCTATCGAGGACCCTACGGGATTGCTATCGCTATCACATGCGGATAATGCAGAAATAGTGGCGCTAGAAGACTGGATTGAAGGGAACAGCAAATTCTTGGATATGCAGGAGATGCCTGCTAATTGTGACTTTCTCGGCCGTGTAGTGGCTCTCAATCGGGGTTCCGCCCAGACCTCTAACAAAATTGCAAGTATCAAATCACTTGTTTGGGAACGTGCAAAGGTCGACGCCGGCCTGTATGAGCATGGAGCCGATGTTAGTCCGATACAGTATCGTCGCTTCCCGCCATCCAATAACTACACGCCTTTTTTCAGATTGTTGGTTCAAGATAAGGGAGTTTCGCCATCCCTTCCTGTTAGCTGCGTTACTACTGGCTATTGCACTGCACGCCCTTGCCACTGTTTCTCGCCCGGAATCGGCGTATATACTGGCCACGATCGTCACACCCTACGGCGCGTTCCTAGTATACGACAGCGCTCCTGGAACCGATCTCAACCGTCTGCACAATGGAGTCCCCCCCGACATTCGCATCCTTCTCAAATGTTTAGACCTTGAACCAGACTATGCGATGTACGCCTGCTGCATGCAGTGTCTCTGTCTCTATCCACCCAATTGCACATCGCCTCGCGACCCATATCCTCACGTTTGTGGACATCGCCCGACACCTGGTGATCCTCAATGTGGTGCTGAAATAGTGCGAAATGGGAAAAATGGGTCCTGGGTTTCTATCAAGACGTTCGCTTTCCAGTCTCTGCGGTCATGGACAGGACAGCTTCTTTCACGGCCGGGTATAGAGAGGACACTGGAGAAATCATGAAAACTTCCTCCCCATGCTAGATCTACTAGTAGTGTCTGGGTTAATATCATGGAAGCACCTGCGATACGCAATTTCGTTGGACAGGACGGCAGTGCTCTTTTCTCGCATCACGCTTCTATTCCGGGCCCCCTGAGGAACGAAGGCGGAGCCGGGTTAAGAGTCCAGAGGACGACCTTGTAGTATATTAGGCAGGTCGCCACGTGGTTTTTTCAACCCCATCAAACCACCTTCCTCATTCGTCTGCCAGACCTCGATTTGACTTATCCTTATCTTAATTTGTGAGTGTAAGCCTCTTAAATTCAACGCGATCACGTGAACGCACTTCGCCGAGATTAAGTCGTCGAGTTCGCCGCTCACAGTTCCCTCGCCATCGATCCTTCTCTCAACCACCATGATCCCTGGACTCGCGTCGTATTCATCGCCGTCTCCTTCAATCGTGGATTCTCACCCCGATGGTCCCGACGACCTGGACAAAGAATTTGTCGCTCAGCTAAAGAAAGGCATCCCGCCTCCGGCTGATGAGGCCACCGTACGCCGTTGGCTCTCCGCCTACTCTCAAGTACTGGTCAGTCACTTTCTACTTTTCTGCCTTTCTGCTTGCGCTCACCTCTCTTTAGGATGCATTCTACGCATCCTCTAATCGAGTGGATGAGGAAGCGGTTCATGCCGCGTGCACGCACGCTCGCAACCAGATAGCGCCGTTCGCGTCCAAGGACTGGGCAGCCAGTGCAATCGCGAAGTTCCCTTGCCTTCGAGATGCCCCATCCGACGATGTTTTCTCTATCGGCGAGATGTTCGCCTCTCGCTTCCGCAAACGCCGCAACACCTCCGTTTCCGCGCGCGCAACTGCGCCCCCACCCGATCCAGAAGTCGCCGACCATCCAAACGCATCTCCGTTTCCTGAACAGATCGACTTGACCGCACCCTCCGTCCACGAGGACAGCCCGCCTCCTCATACCCCTCGAGTCGTTCAGCGCCGTAAGACTGGTACCACCCCTATCAAATCTCCTTCGCCCGCTGCTCGGCGCGCTCGCCGACCCACCATCAAAGCCGTCGCCACCCCGCCGCCTACGCGCAGGAGCACTCGCTCTACTGCGAAGAGAGGTCGCATCTTCCCTCGTCCCTCGCCGCGAGTAACCAACGGACCCGCACCTGTTAAGCGGTTGTGGGCGGAGCACGCGCCCACCGGCATGACCATCTACGCGGACTTCAGAAACCCGGAAGATTTCGTACGTCTTCTATTCATCCCACCGTTCCTGCTGACACTTATTGCAGTGTACAACTTGCTGGAACATCGGCGCAAGCACGCGCTGTGTGTTCACACATCCCAACATCTGTCGCCGCTGCCAGGAGTCCGTCAAAGGCTGCCACGATCATGCAGCCATGCCCGAGACTACCGTCGTGTCCGTCGAACCCCCTGTACCTGCGCCCGACGATACGAAGATCCCCGAAACAACTGCACAGCAGCAACTCCACATGGTCGACAGCTCTCGCACGCGAAAGCGTAAGCGCTCTCCGGTGCAAAAGGACATCGACGAGCCTGCCGACGAAGACGTCGACGAGTTGCACGAGGACGTTGCGACCCCCCCTGTGGATATCAATGTCGACGACGATACATCCAGGCCTCCCAAGCGTACGTCTACCTTCATTTCTCTTTCACTGTCTCATTCGTTTCACAGGCCCTCGAGCGTCCAAATTCGACGTCGAGGTCGTCGTCCCCACGTTTGCAGAAGTACAGGATTCTGCCCGTTCCCCGTCCGCACCAGCCGACGTAGCCCAACCCCCCCCTGTCACCCCGCACACATGGGCTGAGTTTCAGTCGAATGTATTCACCGCAGAGAAGATAGCTCGCGGTCGTGAGATCCTATTCCCCGCCGTCATCGCAGACGACATCGCCCGCCCCGTTTCCCCCACCACCACCTTCACTGTTCCTGCCATGTTCGACGCCAATACCCTTTACGGCACCCTGATGGAACAGTTCAAATACTACCAAACAAAGGCGTACGCCTGCGAGAACATCGCCGCCTACCTGTGGTCCCAAATAGTGAAATTGCGTTCCGGCGGGTTCGCTGCCCTCGGTGTTCCCACCACGCCGGACTCCGAACATTCAGGACGCGCTACCAGGTCTTCCTCTCTCCGCGGCCGCGGCAGAGCTAGGGGCGGTTCGTCTCGTGGCGTTCGTGGGGGGTAAATAGTCTTGATGCTTATCTTCTTGCTATCGCATGTATCGCACAAATTGTCTCTCGCACATCCTGTACGAAGTTCTCGTCTTAATCTACTTCACTTTGTTCTCGAATACGGTCCGTCGCGTTTATCTTACGGTCGCTTTGCTCTCGAACGCCCGACTGATTGCCGGTTGTCCGCACGTTGAAACCGCAAGCGCTCGCTCGTTCTCATCAACCATCATGTCGCAAAATCTGGCCGAACCGTTCCTGCGCATGCTCGCCATACTTCAGTCCGGACTGCTGCTCGACGCCGACGAACACACTCTGTCATCTAAACTCGATGCCATCCAGGTCGCTCTGGTGTGTAAAACGTCTTTTTTAAATAATATTCGCACTTACATCGGCCAGGACACCGTGGATAACATCGTGCGCGTTGCTGCGCAGCCTGTTTGTGACGGCCTCGCAACTCTCAGCACGAGGCTGTGGACCAAAGTCGCGCGCGATAGCTATCCGTGCTTGCGGGAATCACCGCAGTCCGACTTCCAAACTCGGTACGCTGAAGCTTTTGCGGCGCAGTTTCGCCATCGCCACGAACAGCCTACGCGTTTTATCGAGGCATCCCAACAGACAGATTTCGTTGCGGCATCACCTCCTCGTTTGTCCATCGACGTACGACCTTCGCCATGTCGTAAGTATCCGGATCGAGTCGCAACTCTTTTACTAACATCCTGCAGATTCTGTCCATACTCCAACCCCGGAAGACAGTGACCCTACTCATCATCAAGAACGTACGTGCTCTATCAACGTTCTATTCAATAGGTCTTTTCATAATCAAATTCCGTAGACCGTCCGACTGTTCCTTCAGGTGATTCGGAACCCCCTTATACCCAAGAGGAGGAGGATACCGATCGCGGATACCTCGACATCGTATTCGGCTCTGCAGGTCCTCCTCACCCTAGAGCGGGTGAGACCGTCGGATAGTTTGTAAATCGCGTCAAACAACTGGACTACCTCGAGCTATTCTCCGGCAAGCAGCTCATCCCCCCTCACATTCGGGCATGTGTCCATTCCAGCGAGACTGCTCGCTATTACATACTGGCTCGTTTTCTTTTCTTCCAGGAGGAGAATATCCAAGTTCACAGGTCGTTTGCTGCGGCTATGCGCGCCGAGCTTCATAAGCTCACTGGATTGTATGCAGAGCGTTCAGATACCGATTGGCTCATCAACCACCCCGGTGATGAGTCCCTCTTCGCGCGGCACGCGTATACCATCCGTTTCGACCCTCCGACGCATTCCTCTCAAGTCGCGACTCACTATATTCGCCAGTCGCGCGGCACCCGACTCGATGCGCACGCAGTCGCGACCGCCCGACCTCTGCACGCGACTCGCGCACCGCGATCGGCGCATCAGAGAAGCCTGGGCTTCCGGATCGCAGCACGCGAGGTTCTTCCGTGAGCTCCGCGACCCGCCTCGTGCACCGGAACGGTTCGACCGACGATACCCCGACTCCCGGACACAATCACATGCCATCACGCCACCCGGCCCAAGCGGTCCGCGCCGCTCATCCCGACTCCCGACTCGCGATCCCGACGTTTCCTCTTTCAGATAGAGTCGCGACCACGTGCCCTCCATCAAGCTTGGGCCCTTCGACCTTGTGCCACTATCTCTAGGCCTTCCCATGTTGCGATTCACTCCGTATGTTTCTCCGCA
Source organism: Pleurotus ostreatoroseus (assembly GCA_005298045.1). Lineage (NCBI taxonomy): Eukaryota > Fungi > Basidiomycota > Agaricomycetes > Agaricales > Pleurotaceae > Pleurotus > Pleurotus ostreatoroseus. The sequence continues at coordinate 19 of SWBT01000561.1, read as the reverse complement.
TTTCATATGTTGTTCCTAT